>WSXT02063393.1:0-12565 GCA_011762715.2 Neuroterus valhalla
CGTTGAAAATTCAAGATGTGAAATTTCAGACGATTCTAATACTTTCTCAATCATAAATGATGAGAATGTAAAAATAGTTGGTTAAACACGAATTATTATGACTTATTGCTGCCGACCAATTAACATGCAATGCAAAGTTTCAAGAAAAGTTTAGGTCATCATGGTATTTGAATAGTTCGGAATTTGGTCATATCATTCCAAGTGAAACAAAGTGAAAGTAAAGAAACACGTAATTCACAGTTTTATCAAAATCCTTTTCCTTTTGACTTGTTATAATCATTTGAAGAATACCTGCAGATACTGAAAAATTGACCAAATTTTTTTGCGATTGCAGTGTTTTGCGGGATTTCCTTGCCTAATTCGACGCGACGTAAAAACTCTTGCGCTTTCAATTGATCCTAACAAAATTTAGAACATTTGAGGGATACAAAATTGTGTGTTTGGTAAACTACGAATAATACCTCGTGCTCTTTTGTGATATCTCGCATCATTTGCTAGAAAAAGTTGACTGGCCTCAGAAGTGGTTTAGCCTGCGTCGGACTAATTCCTGAATCTGTAGGCACGTTCGCAAAATACTGTATTTTGGAAAATAATTCTGTCTATTTTTGAGAATTCGCAGGTTTTCTTGGAATGATTCCAACAAATCAAGGAAAAAAATTCTTAAACTGTGGAATATGTGTTCCTCTATTGGTACTATAGAAAAATATATTCGAATAAGAAATTATTCTGGCACCCTAAACGCGAAATACGAAAATCGCTTTGGTGGTATGAAAATACATTAAAGTGTTAATTATAAAGAAAATGTACTACTAAAGAAGTTAGATTTTAAACAAAAAACGAACATTATTCTATTCTTTATAACGCCTGATTCATCTGCTTTCAATGAATTTGCCTTGGGATTTATAAACTTGCATTGCAGCAAAGGGTATAAAAATATTTTCTGTAGAGTTGTCGGAGGAAATCAAATGAAATAAAATATATCCTTATTTATGAGATATAAGAAAGTTCGACAAAGATATTCTGTGCAAGAACTAGGAGGAATAGAGTACAGTAGGCTAGAAAATTATTCAAATTTTTTTCTCTTCGCTATTCTTGCTTATCAACTGCACAAGTTTGTCATGCATTCTATTGGATCGCTTCTTTCTCCTCACCTTTGAATATCCATAGCATTAGGGGTTTCCTCTCAAAATATATATGTTCTTGTACCTATAGCGGTAATAATTTTTTTCTGAATACTCTTGGATACCACAAAGCAACCATGAAATACAGCGATCATGATCTCTTATATTCAAGCACATTTTGCTACTCTCATTTACGGTTTTTCAAATAAAAATGGGGTTTAGAGCTCTCGAAAACGTAAAATTGGCCACTTTACATTGACAAAATCAATTTCCATACAGATTGGTGTGTTGATAAATGTTTTAATTTTTTATATCATAATTTTATATTTTTCGACTCATTATACTCGAATAAAGCAAACATTTTACGATAAAGGAATTTATAACTATGAACACTACTGTATTTTGCAATTTCCATACTTTTGGAGCAGTTTCTTATGCATTAACCGGAGAATAGAGTTTCAATTTATTTGAGGTTACGTATGACGACTTCGATCGGCTTTTATAGGGATATTTATCTTTTTATTTGTGTTTAATAACGCGACATGGAAAAAAAGAACAGGAAAGGTATTCTAAGGGAATTCGAGTTGTTTACACCTTTCATTACAAGCCTTCTTAGCCGTTACCAGGAAGTGCATTTTAGGGATTTTTATACAAAAACTCCGAATTTTTTAATACTTATTGTGAAACGTGCCTCAAAATCTTTTTATTGTCAAGTCGTCGAATTTTCACTGTTTAAGTAATCTGCTGGTTAAGTAATCTGTAAAAGCAACAATTTGATGTTGAGGAAATCTGTTGAAAATTTGTAGTTTTTTTATTTAGAGGTTAGTTTTCATTTACCTCAAATTTTGCAGTCATAAAATATGAAAAATCTATGCTTACCGGAAGACTATTCCAGGAGGATCACTTTTTACCAACTTCACACACTTCGATTCTCAAATCAGTTCAGCAGCAAGGTAATTTGTATATCAAACTATGCAAAGGCGTCACTAATCAACAACGCTAAGAAGAAGACCACATGTGTGGCGCACGCAAACGCTGCACCAGAGAAGAATACACATACATTTCTAATATCTCAGATACTCGCCCTTAATATCTGCGATATATACGTTGAACATATCAGATATTCACGTTTAATATCTTCGGTTACATGAGATCCTTATATTCTTTGTTGTTATCCAATAATATCTCAGATGTTAAGTAATAATGTCTCAAATCATAAGTCCTTCAAATATTTCCTGAAACTATTCGATAATATCTTGGATTTAAAATTTTAACATCTCAGATTTTAATGACATTAAACATTGAAATCCTGTGATATGAGTCAGTAATATCTTGTATATTTAGAAAAAAAGAAAGATGTTGTGCGATTATATTTAGATATGATGAATATAAAACGTAATCAGAAATTCTGGTGATCTTTGTATTACTTTTTCTCCAATAAGAGTACAAATGAGAGTAGGTGAAATACATGAGACAAGATTATTTGTTACATCAACTTTTTTCCTACCTAACACCTAATATCTTGATAAAAGAACATGAATCACCTTTATTGATGCAATGATTTTCTATTAAATCTATAAATCGAACTAAGCCTAGAAGGTTTTCTGGTGAAAATATTAAAATTTAAAAATTCAAATTCCAAGTTTAAATTAGAAATAGCCTAGTCGAAGATAACTCAAAATAAAATACCAAGCATTGAAAGCGAGGAAGAAATTGTCACCTCTCGTTAGGGTAATTATTTACATTATTCATATATAGATTTGAATTTAACTATGTTCAAGTTTTTCAATTGCCTCTCAATGTGCTTTATTTTTAATTAAATTTTTTCCTGAGATGTGGGCGCCCCAGTTTGACGTTGAAATCCCTACAAATATTCAATCCATAAGTTTAAATAATTCAAAAAGGAATATTATCTGACTTATGAAACAAACTTAGTCCCTGATTTTCTTTTTCTTTTTCTGCATCATGCTTGAGGTATGTTCTCCTCTCGTGAGAAATACGTGGACGTAAATATCTGGTGTTGCGCAGCCGAGTTCCAGTGTTTACTAACAATCGCTTGATTGCATTCAGGAAAAAAGTAACAATCCAGCCGGAATCCCCACTTCGTTGAGCCGTTACATAGACTGCACCTCTCATCCTGAACATCGAATCTTGTACATGTACCTTTTTCTTTCTCTCCGACATCTCAGGAATCAGTACTCTTCTTGACTCGCGACATCTGCATACCAGCCTACGTACCCGGATCCTCACGCCGTCCTGTAACCTATTTCTATGCGTTTTATAATGCAACAACCAATTAAGCTCAATGCATACCTATTGCACGCTTATTCTCATGCAAAGGGGTCAGCGAAAATTCAATCGCTAACAAAAGGAAAAGACAATCCGCGCCGATCGATGAGGATGTTCAGAAAACCCTCCTCCGTTCTTTATTCAGTCATGGTTCAGGGGCTTCGGCCCGGGGATTCCCAGAGGAACGATCAGGGAAATGTCAACCAGAAGCGGAACCGCCGCCACAAATTGAATATCCACCCTGATTCTCCTTCCTTCATTTCATACCCCTTCACAGTTTTACTTTATTTTCTCTGCTTTGCTTCGTATTCACAAAACAAGCAGATTTCATCGTCAATTTTTGCTTCGTTTCGTACAACTTCAAATGAGTTTTCATTCATCTATGTATATCTGTTGAGTTTTTGAGAGAAGAATTTCGCATGGAATATGAATTGTTATTCAAGTTAGACACTTACATTCACATAATGTGAGAATTTCTCTTTATGTTTCAGAGTCCTTTCGGATGCAGTAGTTTCGCTGATTTACTAAGCGGCGCTTACACGGACTCCACGGATGCCGGAAGTCTGCCGGAAGAGCTTGACCCTTTTCCGGAATTGCAGCTAAGCAATCCTCAGAACGTTAATAACTCCGAGGAACCGCCCTCGCAAAATCAGCATACCGTTCTTTCTCAACCACCACCTCTTCCTGGAGACGTGCAAGCCGACTCATTAAGGTATATCTATTTTCAATCTATCTCCTTCATTATTTCTTCTCTTTTTTATTATCCATCATATTCTATTCTACACTTGTCTCTTATTAGGTCAATTATTTTTCTAGTTGCTCTAAATATAGTTCTTATTTGGCACAACAACCAATTAGTAAATGCAGACGTATTCCTTAAATATTGGAGAAAGAGCATTTTGATCTTGCAAACTTAGACCATCTCTAATTAATATTATAACTGCTGATTTCATCATACTTTAACACTTGAATTAGATTTGATCTAATCATTCATTTCCCAATAAAATTCGAAGTCAATCAAAAAGCCAATAGGAAAATGGTCAATCTATATTTCCAGTCCGACGCCGCTCCCCAGTTTCGAAGAGACCTACACAGTACAACGTTACCGTCAAGAGCTCCAAAGCCTGGGAATTAAAATGGATGAAGACTGCTACGATGAAGTTTACCCATGTACGGGAACGTCATTCACACCCGACTTTGCCCAAGCAGTGTCCTACCAAAACCACCATAACCAACACCAGCCACACCATCCATCTCAACCTCAGCAGTCACCCCAGCACCATCACCAACACCATCCTGTAAATCACCATCACCCTCAACAGCAGCCGACCCACCTCCATCAACCACAGCAAACACATCATCATCACATGGGATTTTTTTCCACGGAATCAGCACCAACGCCTGCTGCAGTTCCGACACCAGCGAATCATCAAGAATCGCCTTATGCAGCAGTACCTCTTGTTTATGGTCCTCCGCCCAGTGTTACCGGAAGTGGGACATCACCAGCCACGCCAACTGATTTTCGAACTTCTGTTGGTAGCACGGTTGTCGTCCCTGGTACCCCTCGTATTCGAAGAGCATCCTTACCATCTCAAAGGCCCGAATCCACGAGGTAAATTGCATCAATTGTAAAAACTTTTATTCGACTGTTAGAAAATCCCAACAATATGGGTATCAATGAGAAGGTCTTAGAAATAAGAGTTCAAAATTGAGATGCGCCCCCTCTCCGAGAGTTAAATTGTGATTTGACACTTTTTTATATACCTCCTTGACATGTTACTTTGCATGAAAAGTTTCGAGCTTATATCCACTCCCTCTTTTCCTGTTTTTTGCAAATCTCACATTGAGCACCGTACCATTTTCACAATTTTTTTAGATATAACAGTTCTTCTGGTCGTAGTTAATCCAGTTTTCTCAAGCTTTTTCTAATATTCAACTAATATTTATTTTTCATTTACAGCAGTAGTGAATCCCCAAAACCGAGAGGTAGTGGTTCGGCAAGTTCCACGACGGGATCACCATCTCCAGGTGGTGAACGAGCACCACCAAGTCCGAGCCAATTATGTGCCGTATGTGGCGATACCGCAGCATGCCAACATTATGGTGTCCGAACTTGTGAGGGTTGTAAAGGATTTTTCAAAAGGACAGTGCAGAAAGGCTCCAAGTATGTCTGTCTCGCCGAAAAGGCTTGTCCTGTTGACAAACGTCGACGAAATCGTTGCCAGTTTTGCCGCTTCCAGAAGTGCCTCTTAGTTGGCATGGTAAAGGAGGTACATATTGTTTGATCTCCAATTCTTGCACAAAATTTCTTGTATGATTTTAATTGAACCCTATTGAATTATTTATTCAAACAGGTTGTGAGGACGGACTCTTTAAAAGGACGTCGAGGTCGACTGCCTTCGAAGCCAAAATCACCCCAGGAATCACCACCGAGTCCTCCAGTTTCCCTAATCACGGCCCTTGTTCGTGCCCATGTTGACACAACTCCAGATCGTTCAAATCGCGATTTTTCTCAATGTCGAGACCCGTCCCCTGGTGAACCACCAATGACAGAACCAGAAAAGACTCAGCAGTTTTATAACCTGTTGACTTCTTCGGTTGACGTCATCAGAAACTTTGCCGAGAAAATACCTGGGTTCCTTGACCTGACTCCTGAAGATCAGGTCAGTAATTTTCTTTGTGATTATTTCCATAAAAAAGTTTCTGTAAGCAATCTCAACAGAATTGATGGACCAAACTTAATTAATTGGCTATAATTAACTTGTAGTGAGGAAAGTGTGGGAGCAGGTCATAAAAAAAGGAATCGGCTCGTTAATTGATGGGTTTCTAAACTTTGAGTTAGCTAGCTCTATAGTAAATTATTCTAAGAATGAATTCAAATAAAAATCAAATAACAAGTTATCTGAAGCAGGTTGTATATCTTCTACTTGTAATAAACATAGCATCGGAACAGTTAATCCGCACACCATAGGCTCTTAGATTTAGATGGCCTGGTCTCACATGCGAGGATCGATACCTAGTACATTTTCTAAAAGGTCACTCTTGAAGAGATTCGAACAGTTTCGACTTGACGACACCCGCTATTCGATTTACGAATAGGAATAGCTGACTAGAGTGTGTTCAAACCTTTCGAACTCTTCTTCACCGGTCACGAACACCCTCAAAGACATTCCACCGCGATTCAATTCTGATCCACGCAATACTTGAAACAAACAGTTAAAATTGGATTCTCAATTTTATAGATAGTCCAGAAGGTACTTTAGTAGATATTGGAAATTCTGTGGTTGTTGCAATTGTTATTTTGTGTAAAAGTTCCAATTGACACTAGAAAACTTCGATCACTGGGTGCAGAAAATTTTCTCCAATTTGTCTTCTCAAAAAGATATTAGCTTTTTTTACCGCGTTACGATATTTTTTACCATTTTCAAAATAACTGCAGTTTCGCATTTTTTTGGGTTACATAGGCATACAATGACTCTTGATCTATTAGCACTTTATCTTCGCATTTTTCCTCAAAAGTGCTGTTTTTTATTAAATAATTGGGAGTAGAATTGATTTTTATTGGACCATTAAGGTTATATGGTCACGAAAAAATGGATTTCGGAAAATTTTTTTTTTTTTAAACTTGAAATACGCAATATAATTGCTGAACTTTACGTTTGAACCAAACCAAACTTTCTTTTTCATTTCGCGTTCTACCATTTTGTTTTAAATTATACGATTTTAATTATCGATAACCTATTTCCGAAGAAAAAAAATTCTCTACAACTAGACCTTATCAAATTTTTTTCAAATACATTGTTCAATGTCTCAAATCAGTAAAAGAAATATTGTAGCAGGAAGCATAAAGTTAATCGCAATCGGAGGTTCAAATTTCAAATCAGTTAAATTATTAAAGTTTGTCAGTTTCAAGTGTTATATGTAGACATGAATTTTCAGACGAATCAATATCAGAACCATTCATTATAAATGCCTTTACTCGCGCGCAACGTGTAAGTCCGTGTCGCAGAGTCTACTGTACACATACTACACCGGCCTTTAGAACGGAAGGGAGGGAGAAAGAGAAAGAAAGAAAGAAAGAGAGGGGGGTTGCTGCGTTGGTGCTATGCATTGGCGTGTCGCATGTCATATGTCTTGACGTTCCCGTTTTTCGCAGTTAGGTCGCCTCGCTCTGAGTATATGTATACCCTGCCAAAAGAAGCAAAGCTTCAAAAAGCTTCAAAATGATTCGATATTTTCCCGAAAACCAATTTTCTTTTCTTCTCAGATTCTTATTCAGATCCCAAATTTAGTATCAAATTTATGATCAGTAGATACTTGGAGCTTCAGCTACTATGTATATATGTTAACACGCAAGCATTTGATAATACGTATTGGATAAGAAGGATATCAATATTCTTGATCCGAACAAAAAAACAATTGAAAATTATTGTCATTGACATTTTAGAATCTATGCGAAACATTAAAAAGCGAGGGCAAGAATTTTTGTAATGCATTGAAAGAAAAAAAGAAGTTTTGTAAGTAAATATTTGTATATGTATCAAAATTCAAGAATACAAACGAAAATGGAGATTTCAAGCAAAATAACGCACGGCATGAAAAAAAGGAGGGAGAAGAAAAACGTTCTTTTTCTAGTCCTAAAATATCTAGAATCCAACTTTTTACTGCTTGGAAAATAATGAAAAATCGAAAATTTTATTCTTCGATAAAACCAAGAATATGATGAAAATTGTAAACAAAAAGAAATATCTACAAATATGCTAAAAATTACTTTTTGATGAGACGCGTTGTTTTTGTTTTATTCTCAAAAACCATTATTAAAAAAGAGGAATGAATTTGTTGCCGAACGAAACAAGCAAAGAAAAAAAAGAATAGACATAAGTTGTTCATAGAAAAGGAAGCTACAAATGTGTTACCAATCGTTTTTTGCCCAACGAAGATCCAACAATTTTCAAATGATTACTTTTTGATTGAACGTGTAGTTTTTCTTCAAAACATAAAAAATAAAATAAAAAATGATAAAAATTGAATTTATAGACGAAGGACACAAGCTTCCAGACAAATTAATTGACAGAAGTTTGCCCCCTAAAAATGTGCTACAAATTTTTACATTCTCATCATAATGAAGAGGTATTGGTTTTATGTGCTGAAACTTGCGGGCAGCGCGCGCAATACGCGATGAAAACGTGCCCACGCAGGTGGCAGATTATTTAGAAAATAATTCAGATAATTATCAATATTTTAGGATTTAGGATTTAAAGAAGGGCTCTATAGATGGGCGTGTTGATTATCATTCATCTGAAACAAAATTTGTTCTTCAGCGATCAGCAAGAATTCTTCAACTGTATAAGGTTTTTAAAATTTTCCGTAGAATTCTGAAAGATTGTAGAATCGCTCACTGGAAGTGAGAAAAGGGAGTTAAAGATCTTTACTCTTTTAAAATAATCGTATACTAGAGAAAAATTTTATGTTAAAAAAAACTTTTGTTGAAATAAGTTTCGGCATCTGGTCCTTAAATTTGTTTTATGGCAATAGGAACTCTCACCAAGAAAAAGCGATTGCGTCAATATAATACAAGTACGGAAAAAATAAATAATAATAATAAATCTAATGGCTCAAAGTTATCGTGTAATTTAACAAAAGCACAAAGCATGTAAAGATAAAACAATAAAAATCTCTATCAAAAATTGGGAAAATATACTCATTAGAACAGAGAACCATTTTTTCGAACCAAAGAAATTTTTTGATCAAACGGAAATGTGCTCTCATAAAAAAAAAAATTTCTGACTGCGCAAGGCAATACGTTTTTTTCCCCGTGATTCAAGGAAATTTACCTCAAATCGAGTAACCTTTTCGTGAGTGTACAGTAATAGATCTTAAATGTCTTGTGAACCAAACGATTTTTTGCATTTGTTACAGAAATTTCTCTTCCTTTCTGCAAGTTTAGAACTTTTTGTACTGAGGCTGGCGTACCGAACCAAAGTGGATGACACCCGGCTTACATTTTGCAACGGAGTAGTCCTCACACGAGATCAATGTGAAAAATGTTTTGGCGACTGGCTTCAAGGAATAATGGACTTTTGTCAAGGTCTTCATGCCCTCGATGTTGATATCAGCGCCTTTGCCTGTCTTTGCGCTTTGACGCTCGTTACTGGTTAGTAAAATAGAATATCGCGATTCCCATGATACATGCACTATTATTTATTTATGAACCACATCTGGATTTTGTATTCAAGGATTTGTGAAGAAGGTGCAAATAGCTTTTCTCATTAGGCGACTAAAGAAGCAGGCGCAAAAAGCATCTTTGCGCCCGCTTGTTGCTTGGGCGGAAAAAGGCCTGGAAATGACCAGGAATTTCACTGGAAAGAATTATTGTTTAAATTTTTCAAAGAATATGTATTTATTACGTTTTATTTGTTTTTATTCATTTATCTGAGTTGGAACAAGGGATTCCAGAAAATAATTATAATTTGTATTTTAGGCCAAAGAGTTTCAATGAGGAAGTATAATTTCACTTGGAACAGGGAATTTTCTACATACAACGAAAACTTTTTAGACTAAGTATGATTCGGCTTCAGAAGAGAGGAATTTTAAAGAACCATTGCTCTAATTCAAATTCAAATTTTTTTGTTTAAGTTGCATTATTTCGATTCAAAATTAACCTGTGGTTGAAATTGTAACTACTCTTTTAAAAATCAATTCATCTTCTTTTTTTTTTGTGAAAATTCAAGTATTTAGTTAAACATTGATTTCTTGAAATTGAAAAAGAAAGTACTTCTTTGAGAATTTATGTACTTCGTGGAAAATTCGCCTTTTTCGTTGAAAATTAATCTTTTGGGTTAAAAGTTTATCTTTTTCCTTAAAATAAACCTATTCCCGTTGAAGATTCATCATTAGGCTTGAAAATTCAAATTGGTGGAAAATCAATTTCTTGATCTGAAATTTTACCTGTTTCATTTTTATTGCAAAATATATCTTTTTACGTTCGAAATTCAACAATTCGGTGAGAATTTCTCTTTTTGAATTAAAAATTCAATTATTTCGTTGAAACTTTGCATATTTTGATATAAAATCGATTTTTTGGTGCAAAATTATCTTTTTCTTCGGAAGTCAATATTCTTCTTCAAAAATTCTTCTTTATGATTTACAATTCAAGTTATACAGTCGAACATTTTATTCGAACATTCATCTGGTTGAAAACTCTCATAAAAAAAATAATATTTTTCGGTTGGAAATTTATTTTTTGTCAAAAACTGAACTATACCAGTTAATGGTTCATCATCTCAGTTAAAAATTCGTCTTCCTTGTTTAAAATTCAACTACTTCAGTTCAACATTTTCACTTTCATTTGATTCTTCATCATTTTGTATAAAAATGCAATGATTTATTTGAAAATTAGTTTTTTTGTTTCTTGAAAGTTAGTTTTTTTTAAAGTAATTTTTTTTAACTGAAAATTTAACTTTTTTCAATTGAAAATTAAATAGTTTTCAGTTAAAAATCCATTTGAATGATCAAACATCTATTTTTTTTAATATAAAATTTAAGTATTCAATTTTTCGTTGACAATTTATCTTTTTCAGTAAAAGGTAAAAGTTAATTTATCTGTTTGAAAACTCAACTCCTTCAGTTGAAGATTGTTTTAGCACTAAACTCTTATGCTTGGTTTGAAATTAGTTTTTTTAAACTAAAAGTAATACTGTTCCATTTTTGGTTGGAAATACTTCTTTTTTAAGTTCTAAATTCGACCATTTGGTTGAAACATTACATTTTTTCTTAGAAAATGATCCTTCCTCTTTGAAAATTATTCTTCTTGCTTGAAGATTCACTTTCATAGTTGAAAATTGAAGTCCTCCAATTAAATATTCATCTTTTTATTTGAAAATTCATCTTCTTGATTTAAAAATGAACTATTTTGTTGTGAATCCGTTTTTCCTTTTTTGTTATAGTAAATTGATTTTTCCTCATTGTGAATTTAACTCCTACAAATTTTGTAAAATAAAAAATTTTTCTTAAATTGAGAATTTTTCTAAAATCAGGATGATTTTTATGAATAAAAATAAATGTTCGCGTTTTGCGACAAATATAAACAGGTTTCTTCTAGTTGACCGGGAAAATTGAAAAACTTGACCGTGAGGAACCGGGAATTCGAAATCGTCCGCCGAATCGCCACCTTGACTCTATACATGCACGTAAAGCTATTACTCTTAGTGCAGATTGGACGGGGACAAATTTTTAAACACGATTGAGAAGAGAATTCTAACAATTGAGATGAATGAATATGGAAATCCGCAAAAAATTTCTAAAAAGGCGAATAAGCCAGTGAATATAAAAATTGATCGTATTTTTTAACGATTGGTTAGATAATCCTTAAGTTGTTTCGTGCAGTTGAAAAATTCATCATATTTCGGCACTGATAGATGTGTACAAGCGCGTGTAGACACACTTGCGATTCGGTTTCTCTCGGTCAGTTCGATAATTAATCGAGCGTCGCCGGTTATTTATTGAAGACTTGCATTACGAAAACCGCAACGTCCGTCGGCAACCGCTTCAACACGCGATATCGATAGCTTCGTCAATTGAAGGATCCGTCGAGAATGAAGCCTGGAGAAAGAAAGTTTGAGAAAAATAATGAATCTTGCATCGCGACCAAGACCCACATGATTATTGTGCAATCATCTTCATAATATTAATTTCAAAGTACTGCTATTCCGTGCCTCTTCAAGTATAAGGTAATGGCAAAGAAAACATCCACCGCGGGCAAAGAGGCGCTGGTGTATAAAAGAAACATGGCTGCCTATGGGGTTCGGCATGCATACGATTAGCATTAGTCTTAACACCTTTATTCAAGTTAAGTATAATTCAAATGTGATGAAAATGTTGTCTCTCTCTCTCTCTCTCTCCATCTCCATCTCCATCATCTCCATCTCCATCTCCATCTCCATCATCTCCATCTCCATCATCTCCATCTCCATCATTTCCATCTCAATCATCTCCATCTCCATCATCTCCATCTCCATCATCTCCATCTCCATCTCCATCATCTCCATCTCCATCATCTCCATCTCCATCATCTCCATCTCCATCTCAATCATCTCCATCTCCATCATCTCCATCTCCATCATCTCCATCTCCATCTCCATCATCTCCATCTCCAT
>WSXT02063404.1:0-12565 GCA_011762715.2 Neuroterus valhalla
TTCATTTTTTTCATTTTTTACATTGTTTTTTATAAATGAAGCAAAAACTACTTGTCCTATCAAAAAGTTGATAGTATAAAATTTGTAGATCTTTTTTTGTTGCACAAGTTTACTTCATTTATATTTTCCCGACCTTGCATAGTTTGACCAAAAAATGAAACTTTCTATTTTTCATTATCTTTTGTGCGACCAAAATTTGAATTTTTCATTTTTTGAGAAAACGCGAAAAGTCGGGAAGCTCATCCCGGAGGGCTCCCAAAAAGAAAAATTTTTTCTTTAAACTTTTTTTCATATCTTGCGTTGTTTGGCTAAAAATTTTCATTTTCGTTTACATTTTTGAATTTTGAAAAACTCTGACAATTTGGTTTTTATAAAAAAAAAATCATGAGGATAAACTGTTGCGGTTTTTACCTACAACAAGAAACCGTACTTAGAATTTTTGAGTCTTGGAAAAAAAGTCCAAAAAATTTTTCTAAATGCTCCCTCTCTTTTATTTTCGATCCGATACAGCTGGTTAACGAAGATGACTTGTATTTTTGGTCTCTAAAAAATGGTTGCCAAAGCAAGATCGGATATCATCATTCTTTCGAAAGTTATCGAGTTCACAGATTATTTTCCATTATTTTTGATGCGATCGAAATTGGAATTTTCGATTTTTTGAGAAAATTCAAAAAGTTATATTCAGCATCTTGTATCTTATATTTATCTAAAAATTAACAATTTGGTTAGATATTCATGTATTCGGTTGGAAAATGATGTTCTTTGGTAGAAAGTCAATTTTCTTGTTTGAAAATTCATTCTTCTTGCTTGAAGATACAACAGTTTAGTTAACATTAATTTGTTATTATTCAGGAATAAAGTACTTTATTGAATAATTAGTTTATGTGGTTCACGACTTATTCTTTTGCTTGAAAATTCAACTATTTTCCAGAAGAGTCTTCAAATTTGCTAGAGAATTCAAGTATTTGGTTGATAATTTGTCCTTAATTGGTAGATCAATCTTTTTAGTTAAAGAAAAATCTCTTCTTCATTGAAATCGCAACCATTTGATTGATTGTTGAACTATTATGTTAATTTATTCTTCTTCTAGTTGAATGTGTATCTTTTCTTGTTGGAGATTCATGTATTTGGTTACAAATGAATGTATTTTGTTAAGGGATAATATTTTTAGTGCAAGGTCAATCTTCTTGGTTGAAAATTCATTCTTTTGCAGTTAAGATGCAACTGTTTAGTTGAAAAATAATTTTTTTAGAGGAGTCAACTATTTGGTTGAAAATAAGGTTTCTTGGTAAACATTCTTTCTGGGTTGAAAATTTTAGTTTTTGGTTAAGCCAAACTCTTATGACAGAAACTGAAATTTCGGGGTTTAAATTTCGTCTTCTCGATTGTAAAGTACGATTTTCTTGTTTTTCTAGAATGAAATTTTCTGAACTAAAAATTATTTTATTCGATTTTTGTTTGTAACTCATGTTCTTTATTTGAGAATTTAACTGTTTAGTTTCAAATAATGTATTTTGTTGGAAATTTGTCCTCTGACAGGAAACAAATCTTCTTGATTCATCGGTGTAGGTTAAAAATTTTACTTTTTTTTTTTAATAATACTTTTCTTCCCAAATTTAACTATTTCGTCAAATCAATTTTTGGTTGAAAATCCAACTTTTTGCTTGAAAGTCAAACGATTAGATTGTGAGGGCAACACAGAAAAAACAGATGTTAAACTCAAGGGGACAGAGTTCAATGATTCAACTATTTATTCAAAGATTGAACTATTTGTGATAACTTAACTTTTTTGTTTCACATTTTGATTCTTGGATTAGAAATTCAACTATTTCTTCAAAAATTTGTATTTTTCGTTTGATTTAAGTGGTCGAGAATTCAAATTTTTTTTCTAGAAAGAAATTTTCTGAACTAAAAATTGATTTTGTTCGATTTTTGTTTGTAACTCATGTTCTTTATTTAAAAATTTAACTGTTTAGTTTAAAATTAATGTATTTTGTTGAAAATTGGTCCTCTAACAGGAAACAAATCTTCTTGATTCATCGGTGTAGGTTAAAAATTTTACTTTTTTTTTTAAATAATACTTTTCTCTCGAAATTTAACTATTTCGTCAAATCATTTTTTGGTTGAAGATCCAACTTTTTGCTTGAAAGTCAAACGATTAGATTGTGAGGGCAACACAGAAAAAACAGATGTTAAATTCAAGGGGACAAAGTTCAATGATTCAACTATTTATTCAAAGATTGAACTATTTGTGATAACTTAACTTTTTTGTTTCACATTTTGATTCTTGGATTAGAAATTCAATTATTTCTTCAAAAATTTGTATTTTTTGTTTGATTTAAGTGGTCGAGAATTCAAATTTTTTTTCTATAAAGAAATTTTCTGAACTAAAAATAGATTTTGTTCGATTTTTGTTTGTAACTAATGTTCTTTATTTGAAAACTAAACTGTTTAGTTTAAAATTAATGTATTTTGTTGAAAATTTGTCCTCTGACAGGAAACAAATCTCCTTGATTCATCGGTGTAGGTTAAAAATTTTACTTTTTTTTTTTAATAATACTTTTCTTTCCAAATTTAACTATTTCGTCAAATCATTTTTTGGTTGAAAATCCAACTTTTTGCTTGAAAGTCAAACGATTAGATTGTGAGGGCAACGCAGAAAAAACAGATGTTAAATTCAAGGGGACAGAGTTCAATATTTCAACTATTTATTCAAATATTGAACTATTTGTTATAAAATAACTTTTTTTATAAATAATTCTTCTATTTGGTTGTGGGTTTCACTAGATCGTCAAGAATTTGTTATTTTCGTTTGATTTAAGTGGTTGAGAATTCAAATTCTTTTTTCTAGAAAGAAATTTTCTGAACTTAAAAATTTGTTTTTGTTAGATTTTTGCTTGCAACTCATGTTCTTCATTTAAAAATTCAACTGTTTATTTTGAAATTAATGTAATTTGTTGAAAATTTGTCTTCTAACAGGAAACAAATCTTCTTGATTCATCGGTGTAGGTAAAAAATCTAACTTTCTCTTTTAAATGATTCCTTTGTTCCCAAATTTAACTATTTTGTCAAAAACATTTTTTTTTTTGAAAATCCAACTTTGTGCTTGAAAGTCAAATGATTAGATTGTGAGGGCAACGCAGAAAAAACAGATGTTAAATTCAAGGGCCCAAAGTTCAATAATTCAACTATTTATTCAAATATTAGACTATTTGTTATAAATTAAATTTTTTTATAGATGATTCATCTTTTTGGTTGTGGGTTTTACTATTTTGTCAAGAATTTGTAATTTTCGTTTGTTTTAAGTGGTTGAGAATTCAAATTCTTTTTTCTAGAAAGAAATTTTCTGAACTGAAAATTAGTTTTGTTCGATTTTTCCTTGTAACTTATGTTCTTCAGTTGAACATTTAACTGCTGAGTTTAAAATTCATGTATTGGGTTGTGAGGGCAACACAGAAGAAACAGATGTTAAAATCAATGGGTCGGAATTCAACAGTTACACTCTTTATTCAAATATTGAACTATTTGTTATGAATTAGTTTCTTTGTTTCAAATTCACACCTTCGGATTAGGAATTAAACGATCTCGTAGATAATTGCATAAATTGTTGAAATACTATATAATCGGAATTGAAAATTAACTTTTTTGTAGATAATTCATCTTTTTGGTTGTGTGTTTCACTATTTGGTTAAAAATTTTATACTTTTCGTTTGATTTAACTGGTTGAGAATTCAATTTTTTTTTAAGGAAGAAATTTTCTAAACTGAAAATAAATTCTATTTGATTTTTGTTCCTAACTTATGTTCTTCAGTTGAACATTTAAATGTTTAATTAAAAATTCATGTAGTTCGTTAAAAATTTATCTTTCTGGGTTTTTCCAGTTCATAAATTACAAGTTCCATTATTTTTATGGAGATTCATCACTTGAGTTATAAATCCAAATTTTCGCTTAAAAAACCAACAATTACCTTGTCAGGGCAATACAGAAAAAACAGATGTAAAATTAAGTTGCAAGTAATTTTCAAAACGATAGAGATGGATCAAAACAACAAAAAAAAATATATACTTGAGAGGGTAACCGTACCCAATGTTTTGGTAAACTTTACCCTCTTGGAGGTAATTTTATTTGCAGGTAAGTTTTACCCCAAAATCCGGGTAAAGATTACATTTGGTTTTCACTACAATGAACCAAACTCTTTTTGAATTTAAAATTTTCGAGCTCATTCCTTGTTGGCCATCCAGTTCTAATTAAATTAAAAAAACATGTTTTTCCTTATTATTCGAATTATTCAGTGGTGTCTCATATTTCAGTTGCTCTTGAACATTATGAAATTATGTGATTCCATTATACCTAACTAAATTTCCTGATTTGATGCTTTATCAAATTTGTATTGACTTACATATGTTAACATATGTTTCACAATCAGGTGGATTCTAGTCCATGTGTATAGGTACACATATATTACACTCACAAGCAGTATTCTAAAAGTGTGCCACGTGTTGTTTATGGAATTCCGAATCTCTAAAGATTAGTTTTCTTTGTTGCTGAAAAAATGAAGTTCACTTTCCGCATTTTCCTCCTAATTTTTGCGATTTTCTTCAATTCTATTGGTACGTATAATTTGCACTTTCTGGGAATCAAAAGTGTTGTAAATAATTTTTAACTTCTGTTCAATTTATGGAAATTGCAAAATAGGTAAGTGTTTGTTGTTGAAGTGAAACATTGTATTTTGAATTCTTCGATAGAAAAGCTATTAAAAAATGTTTTGAAATCAAAATTCCAATCACGCTAGCAGAAGTAGTTCCCTTTGAAATCAAAAATTTTTAAATAATTTTTAACTTCTGTTTATAAAACATTGTCTGATACCTCTCTTGTTCCCTTTTTTGGATAAATTTCTATTTTTCTCCTGTTTTAGAGAAACTTCTCATGTTTTCCATTTTTCTTATTCTTCCGCTTGGATATAAAATGTTGGTTGAAAGTTTGATTATCTTGTTAAGAAGACAATTATTAAAAGGAAAAGGTGAACTTATTTTTTCTGTGGATCTTCAATTATTGACCGAAATTCTGAACAAATTTCAACCAAGCAGTTGAATTCTAACCAAAAAGATTCATATTTAATCAATAAGACGAATTCATAAAGAAATTTATATTTTTTCAACCAAATTGTTGAATTTTTAACTCAAAGCGCCTAACTTTTCATTCAACACTTCAAAAATTTATTTTCAACCTAAAAGCTGAACTTTTCACTAAATTGATCTTCAACAAAAAAGTTGCATTTTCAACTAATAAAACGTATTTCAACTAAAATATTCAACTCTCATGCAAGTAGATACCTAATCTTTTAATCAAAAAGATCAATTTTTTATCAAAAAGACAACATTACAAGAAAATACATATTTTTTTATAAAAACTTCAAAACTTAGGTATCTGATTACATTTTTTTTCAAATAATGTAATTGTTGATTAATAATTTTTTTCAATTGAAAATCATCTTATCTAGATGAAAATGTAACTATTTCCTTTTCGGCTCAAAATTTCTATAAAAAAATTGTTACCTGATCTTTTTTAATAAAAAATGTATCTGCTGTGTTTGGAAACTCAATTATTTGTTTGAAATTGAACTTTTTGTTGGAAAAACACTATTTTGGTAGAACATTCAACTATTTGGTTGACATTTCAAGTATTTTGGTAGAATATTAGCTAGAATTTTAAGACTTTAAATATTTATTTGAATATTAAACTATTCGGAAGAAATTAAACTTTTTTCTTAGAAAAAAACCTATCGATATATTTGTCGATTTTTTATCTTAATTTTATTTAAATTATTCGTTCTTTCTAAAATTTATCTCCTTGTTAAAAAAGTATATATTTGAGTTTAAACATAAAAAATTTTTGTTCAAAATGAAATTACTAAGACTAAAGTATTTTTTGAATGTACATGGGATCATTATGGTTATTTAATTTTTTTTTCAAATCGATCTTTCTTGATAATAATACGAATTGAACTATTTCTTTGAAATGTTATTGAAAAATTCCACAGCTCTTTTGAAAATTCGTCTTTCGATAATTAAAAATTGATATTTTTTTCTATTTTAAAACTCTTCTTCTTGGCTTGAGAATTCAGATGTTTGGTAAAAAATCTCAGCTGGTCAGTTGTAGATGTATCCATTTTTAATGAATTCCAAGTCAAATAATTAAATATTCGTTTTTATCGTGTGAAGATTTTTTTTCATGTTGAGAAATGGGTTGAAAATTCAGGAATTTATATTGATATTCGAATGATTAATATAAAATACAGTCCTTATTGAAAAATCATATCTTTTACTTTCACATTGAAAACGAAATTCGTCTGGGCCTAAATATTCAACAATTTGTTGAAGAATTTCTCAGTTGTTTAAAAAATGATCTTTTGTTGGATATTTATATTTAAGGTTGACAATCAACTGTTCTGATAGAAAATCAAACTATTTGAATAAAAATCTAACAATTTACATGAATTGAAGTATTTCATATGAAATGAAATTTGTTATAAAAAATCATTTTTGTTGCTTTGAAATTTAACTTTCTTGTACAAAATTTGTCTGAGTTTGAAAGTTCATTAATTTTTTGAGGATAAAAAAAGAGTATTAACATTTTATTTGCTGAAAAATGTCTTTTTTTGTTTTATTTTATGCTTCTGGTCATAAACTAAATAATTCATATAAACATTCGAATGCTTATTGGAAAATGAAATTGTAATTAAAAATTATATTTTTCGCTTTCAATGCAATTTTTCTGTTCATGATTCGTTTGAGCTTGAAAATTCAAAAATTTGTTAAAAATTACACTATTTGCTTAGAAATGGCCTTTTTTGTTTATAATTTATATTTTTGTTTAAAATTCAAGTATTCTAGTAGAATATTCAGAAGTAAAATGTTGGTTTGAATATTAGATTAATCAGTGGAAAATAACCTTTTTCCCAAATAAAGAAGCCTACTCTATAGTTGAAAATTTCACATTTTTGTACAAAACTCGTCAAAAACTCTCCAAAAATTTTGTTCCTAAATTGCTCCCGGGCCCTCACTTATACACGAGGAAGTGTTTTTTTTTATCACTGATTTTTCAATCCTAGGCAATGACCTACTCTCCAAAGAGAAGTGTGGAAAACAAACCTTGAAATTTTTTTCAAAAACATTAAAAACAGATGAATAATTGATTCCGTAAACAGTTTTTCTCTGGCAATAATTAAACAAAATAGTTAAGATTTACCGTAGGTTTAATTACTTCCCTCGATTATTTTCCTAAATGTTGAGCACGGTTAGTACTTGGATGGGTGACCATAATTCATAATTAAAAAAAAATGGGATACCTTTTATTAATCGTGATATCGAGGCAAATGAATAAAAAAACTGTGATGAATATGATAAATAAAAGCATTCAAAAATTCTTTTGTTTTGAAAATTGTATAAGAATAAAGAACAATGTTCAAACGTTCAGCAAGTTGTATCCTTCAAGAGATAGAATAATTGATAATTGATTATTCTTATTAAATTCTAGTTTGCTGAGCAGACCTTTTTTCATTTCATTTCTGCCATATTTTTCCAATCATTTTTTGAAAAATCGTGTTTTGTGAATAAACATTAAGTTATATTCTCCAAATTAGGACACAAATATTGATTACTGATATTTTTTTAAGAAATGTTTCAAAATCGTTTGAAACCTTCGAAGTCTTTGTGAATTAATAAAAAATTTTATGAATCTTCGTCGAATGTGTTCAAATAAAATCTTCCAAATCTTTCGATTTTTGGTTATCCTTTCAAATCTGATGCTCTAGGGATTTAAAGAAAATATATGTGCCAGATCTTAGAAATCTTTTGAAATTTGTTGAAATTTTCTGTAAAATTATTTCAATTTTCGTAAAATCTTTGGAGACCAATATTCTGGAATCTTAATTAGATGAATGGAATATTAGGTCAATGGAATATTTGTGAATTCCTTCGAAACCTCAGAATCTTTCTGAAAGTTTCGAAACCTTTTCAAATCCTTGAGTGATGTTGAGAATTTTCTACAATTTTTATGGAATATCGTGAAAATTATTAAAAAACATAAGTTTTGAGGAATCTTTGTGAAATATTTCCAAATGGAATCTTTCAAATCTTTGTGAGATACTATACAATTCTTTTGAAAGATTTCAAAATCCCGGGAATCATCCTAAAAACTTCTAATCTTTTGAAATCTTCGCGTAATCTTGGAAAACTTCTTCAATTTTTTTGAATCTCTTGAAATCTTCGCAGAATGATTGAAATTTTTATGAATCTGTGTGCAATATTCCAAAAATAGGGATACTCAAAATCTTTGTGAAATTATTTAAAATTTTTATGGAATCGTACCAATATCATTGAAATCTTTTGAAAAGCCCTCGTGATCTCAGAATCTCTTTCTGATTTCTGAAATCTTTCAGAATCTTTGTAAAATTATTGTAATTTTTATGAATATTTGTGGAATATATTTGAATGAAATGTTTGAAATCTTTTTTTACAATTTTTCTGAAATCTCTGGAATGTTTCAAAATCCTGGTAATCTTTATGGAACATTTGCATAATCTTGAGAATATTAAAAAAAATTTTGAATCTCCTAAAATCTGAGGAATCTTTCTGAAAACCTTTGAAATATTTTTAAAATTTGCGGAATCTCTAAAACATTCAGGAATGTTTTGATCCGTCAAAAAATCTTCGTGATATGATTGCGATTTTTGTGAAATATATGGAGGTAAAATCTTCGAAATCTATTTGAAACTTCAGAATCTTTAATAAATCGTGAAAATCTTTGTGATTTTCTGAAATGGTTTTGAAAAATTTCGGAATTTTTCTGGAATCATTGAGAATTTTGTCCGATCGTTCTGAAATACATTTCTGAAATTTCTTAAATCTTGGGACATTTTCGAAATCCTGAAATCTTTTCGGAATCTAAAATCTGCATAAAATATTGGAATCTTTTAAATCTGTGGAAATCGTTGAAAAATCTTTGAAATCTCATGAAACCTTTTGGAAAATTTTGGAATCTTTGAAATCTTTCTAAATTCTTCAAACATGGCCGAAATCTTTACCCAATCTCGGAAATCTTCTGAAATTTCTAGGAATCGCCTAAAAACCTTGTGAAATTCTTCAAATTTGCACAAAAACCTTGGTAAAATCTTTCGAAATGAGATCTTTGAAATATTTGTAAAATTATTCCTAACCTTTCTGAAAATGTTACAGTTTCTTGTCATCTTAAATATCTAAAAATCTCTCTGGAATCTTTGAAATTTGGATGAAATTTCTGATTCTCTGAAATCTTTCTGGAATATTGTGAATTCTCGGAAATTGTGGTGAAATCTTTTCAATCTCTTGAAATCTCCTGGAATCTTCGAAATCTGTTTGAAATTTCATAATCTTTGGAATCTTCGATTATTCTTTGTAATTTTCTGAAATATTTTGAAAAATTTCGGAATTCTTCTGGGATTATTGAAAATTTTCCGATCATTGTGAAACATATTCCTGAATGTTCTAAAATCTTGGGACATTTCCGAAATACTTCAATCTTTCCAGAATCTGAAATCTTGGAAATATTGGAATCTTCGAGATCTTTCTGAATTCTTCATTCATGTCTAAAATCTTTGCCCAATCTTGGAAATCTCATGGAACCTTTGGAATCTTTGAAATCTGTTTTGAATTTCAGAGTACATGAAATCTTTTATTAATCTTTGTGATTATATGAAATGTTTTGAAAAATTTTGCAATTTTCCTGGGATTATTGGAAATTTTCTCCGATCATTGTGAAACATATTTCTGAAATTTCTCAAATCTTCAGGCAAGTTCCGAAATCCTTAAATCTTTCCAGAATCTGAAATCTTGGAAATATTGAAATCTTCCAAATCTTTTTGAATCGTTAAAAAATCTTTGGAATCTCATCAAATCTTTCGGAACATTCCCGAATCTTTGAAATCTTTCTAAACTCTTCAAACATGTCCGAAATCTTTGCCCAAACTCGGAAACCTTCTGAAATTTTTAGGAATCTCCTAAAATCCTTGTGACCTTCAGAATCTTTGAAGTTTGTATGAAATTTCTAATTCCATGAAATGTTTCTGAAATACTGTGAATTCTCGGAAATTGTGGTGAAATCATTTGAATCTTCTGAAGGGTCCTGAAATCTTCGAAATCTGTTTGATTACTTGGAATCTTTGATTAATCTCTGTACTTTTCTGAAGTGTTTTGTAAAACTTCAGAATATTCCTGGGATTATCAAAAATTTTGTTCGATCTTTGTGAAACATATTCCTGAAATTTCTCAAATCTTGGGACATTTTCGAAATCCTTAAATCTTTCCAGAATCTGAAATCTTGTGAGTATTTGAATCTTTGAAATCTTTCTGAAGCGTTGAAAAATCTTTGAAATCTCATGAAATCTTTCGGAATATTTTGGAGTCTTTGAAATCTTTCTGAATTCTTCAATCATGTCTAAAATCTTTGCCCAATCTTGGGAATTTCCTGGAGTCTTTTGGAATCTTTGAAATCTCTTTGAAATTTCAGAATACATGAAATATTTGATTAATCTTTGTAATTATCTGAAATGTTTTGAAAAATTTCGTAATTTTTCTGGGAATATTGCGAATTTTCTACTATCATTATGAAATATATTCCTGAAATTTCTCAAATCTTGGGACATTTTCGAAATCCTTATATCTTTCCAGAATCTAAAATCTTGTAAATATTAGAATCTTTCATGAAATTTTTTGAACATTCTGGAATCTTCGAGATTTTTTTGAATTCTTCAGTCATGTCTGAAGTCTTCCTAATCTTGAGAATCTTCTGAAATCTTCTGAAATTTTCTGAAATCTTTCGGAATCTTCGAAATCTGTTTGAAATTTCAGAATCTTTGAAATATTTGGTCGTTTCAATCTTTGAATCGATATTTGAACTTTCCTGAAATGTTTTGGAAAATTTCGATTTTTGCGGGGAATATTGAAAATTTTGTCCGAACTTTGTGGAATATATTTATGAAATTTCTCAAATCTTGGGACATTTCCGAAATCCTCAAATCTTTTCGGAATCTAGAATCTGTACAAAATAGTGGAATCTTTGAAATCTCTTGAAATCTCTGATATCTCATGAAAACTTTCGGAACATTTTGGAATCTTTGAAATTTTTCTGAATTTTTTAGAAATGTCTGAAATCTTGGCCTAATCTTAAAAATCTTCTGTTTGGAATTTCAGAATCTTTGGAATCTTTGATCGCTTTGATCTTTGAATCGGAGTTTGAAATTTCCTGGAATGTTTTGAAAAATTTCGAGATTTTTCTGGGATTTTTGAAAATTTTGTCCGGTTTTTTTAAAATTAATTTCTGAAATTTCTCAAATTATGGGGCATTTCCGAAATCCTCGAATCTTTTCAGAATCCAAAACCTGTGTAAAATATTGAAATCTTTGAAATCTCTTGAAATCTTCGAAAAATCTTTGGAATCTCATCAAAACTTTCGGAACATTTTGGAATCTTTGAAACTTTTCTGAATTCTTACGTCATGTCTGAAACGTTTGCCTAATCTTAAAAATCTTCTGAAATCTCCTGGAATCTTATGGGATCTTCGAAATCTGTCTGGAATGTCAGAATCTTTGAAATCTTTGATCGCTTTGATCCTTGGAACAGGGTTTTGAAATTTCCTGAAATGTTTTGAAAAATTTCGTAATTTTTCTGGATTATTGAGAATTTAGTCCAATCCTTGTAGAATATACCCCCAAAAAACTTTCCAAAAGGAAATTCGAGAAGGTGAGAGAAATTTCGGAATACTGTAATCCAAAAAAGACCCAGATCCTCCGCGTACACTCAGTTGAGAATTATCTTCAAAGGAATGTCAGAAGATGTTGATATTTTCATAAATCATAAAAAGAAGGCAACATTAAATTAATAATACTTGAATTATTTTTCTCCATGAACGGGATTGAATTTAATGCCGTTGATCGTTGACGCTGAAAATGATTCGCATACTTTGATAGAAAGAATACAACTTTTATCCTTCTTCTCTACTTACAATTGACACAGGCATACCAAGTCTCTCATCTGACCGGTTATCATAACTTTTTTAATTTTTCAAAATCTTTTACAATCTTACGATCAATACATACTTTTTAATTTTGGAAACTCCACCCCTTAAATTGGTAACTTCTATGAAATGATTAATGAAAATATCAATATCTTCTGACATACCTTTGAAGATAATTCTCAACTGAGTGTACGCAAAGAATCTGGGTCTTTTTTGGTTTAGAGTATTACGAAATTTCTCTCACCTTGCCAAATTCCTTTTTGGAAAGTTTTTTTGGGGGATCTGTATATTTTTTGGAACACTTACAAAATTTCATGCCTGCACGATGAATGAATAACCCTGGCCAATGATATTACTGTTAATTTTATTACATCGATTTGTCGATTGTCATTTCAAAGAAATGGCTAGGATATGACGTCTTTCATGCATTTGTACATTATGATCAGCGGAGGTATTAGATTTGTGTAAAACTTGACCCCGCCCCCCCCCCCCCGCGCTCTTTCGCTTTTTTGT
>WSXT02063426.1:3801-17231 GCA_011762715.2 Neuroterus valhalla
GGGCGGAAAGTCACCGCTGTGACTAGTCATAAAAAATAATGTAAGTCGGACGCCTCCCCCTTTCCCTAAGTCCGGCAAGGGCGGAAAGTCACCGCTGTGACTGGTCATAAAAAATAATGTAAGTCGGACGCCTCCCCCTTTCCCTAAGTCCGGCAAGGGCGGAAAGTCACCGCTGTGACTGGTCATAAAAAATAATGTAAGTCGGACGCCTCCCCCTTTCCCTAAGTCCGGCAAGGGCGGAAAGTCACCGCTGTGACTAGTCATAAAAAATAATGTAAGTCGGACGCCTCCCCCTTTCCCTAAGTCCGGCAAGGGCGGAAAGTCAACGCTGTGACTGGTCATAAAAAATAATGTAAGTCGGACGCCTCCCCCTTTCCCTAAGTCCGGCAGGGGCGAAAAGTCACCGCTGTGACTGGTCATAAAAATAATGCAGGTCACATACCTTCCCCTTTTCCTAAATCTGATGAGGACGGAAAGTCACCCCTATGACTGGTCATAGAAATAATGTAGGTCACACACCTCTCTCTTTCCTCAAGTCTAGTGGGGGTAGGATTCTAATTTTATGAACCATAATTGCATTATTAGCATTTTCTCTGGACGACTAGCCAACTTGTGACAATAGACTTGTCTGATCATTTTCGTGCACTGAAAAGGGGTTAAGATTATAATAATTATACCTATTATTTTCGGGATGACCAGCTGAACGATGATATTAGGCTAGTCGTCCCGAATGTCGGGACGACTAGCGAAAAGTGGAAATGTGGCTAGTCGTCCCGAAATTCGGGACGAGTAAACGCAGCCTATTTTGGATTGAAATTTAGCTATTTCCTTTTTGGCTCAAAATCATATGCCAAAAAAAAATATTGGTAGAAAATTTATCTATTTGGTTGAGAATCGAACTATTTTGTAAAAACTTGGTCTTTCCCCTTGGAATTCAACTGGTTGAAATTCCAACTTTGCAGGACAAAAATTTATGCATCTTGTTGAAAATTCTACTATTTTGTAAGGCATCTTTTTTGAATTGGATTTTCTTCTTTTAGGGTAGAAAAGACATTTTTTTTGTTGCAAATTTGTCTTCTATTGATTAAAAATTGATTTCTCAGATATTCTCCGGCATTACCCACTTCACTCATGCGTTTTATTTTTTTTCCCCCAAGTATGCCCCCCCCCCCCCCTATCCCTGAAGAGACTACGTGCTTCATGAAAGCCCTCTAAGTGGGGGAACTTTTGATCAAGAGATAGGGGGATGTGAAATAATATCGGACGACACTAAATCGGAAGAAAGCTGTAGTTTGAAATAATAACCAAGTGAGTATTACCTTGGAGGATCCCTTTAATTATGGGAAAAATGTGTAGTGTATATCAGCTTACCTCCTCGAACTTCGCAAGATAAGCTGAACTCGACCCCAACTCGATAGGGTCCGACGACGTTTTCCACTTCTACTCCCGAATTGTCGAAAATGAACAACTGGTGTGGTGGAACTGAAAGAATAATGTCTCTTAAATAAAGTTTATCTGAGAAGGGTAGGACTATCTTTAATCGAATGTCGTAAATTCGAAACGGGGTTTAATTACAATCCTTTCGAAATGCTCTTCAGATTCTCCTTTTACGTAACCTAAATCTTTGAAATCTTCGTGAAGTCTCTGATGAGTACAATCTTTCCCTTCTGGAAATAATCGATAAGTAACGATTTATGATGATTAAGGACAATCAAAAATTGAATCGTTTTACATTTTTGCCAATTGTGTAAATTTGTTCAATCCGACTGAATTGATTTAACGATGTGACAGTGGTGATTGTGTCGAAAACAACGAGTTTTTGGTTGTGGTTCAATTGAACGGTTTTGTGATTGTGAAACGTTTATTAAGTTTTTTTTAATCACACTGTTGACAAGTTGCATTTTATGGAAAAATAAGTAACGGCTTGCAGATAATTTTTGCAAAACCGACATGCTGTAGAGAAAATGAAGTTTGTTCTTCCAGAAGTACAAAATTTTTCCCAGATAGGATAATATTAAAATGCGTGATTGATCATGATCAGGAAGAGATTTCTAAAAAGGATAGATTTCATCATGAACCTAACCTATTTCAAGTTGAATAGAAGATGTTATAGGCAAATATTTTATACTCCTATAGGTTCATCCATTTCTCCGATTCCGACTGAAATAGTGATAGAAAAATTTTGCTTTAAACAAAAAAGGAAGAAAACACGAAAATGCAAAATAATTTTGAAGGAAATAAGGAAAATATTCTGGAAATGGGTTAATAAGATTAGGAAAGGAGATACTAGCACTGAGGTAGTCGCAACGCCGTAGGGAGGGTCTCGGGGGCCCTCGTGCAAGATTTCCTAAGGGGCCCTTAAAAAATAAATTTCTAAATTAAGAATTCTAAATTCTAAATTAATTAAGAATGCTGATTATGAGATGGTATGGGAGTCGGACGAAGCTATCAAGACTGTCACACAGCCAAATATATAGTAGACCATCCCGATGTCGGTGGCGTTAGCAGAATCGGTATCGACTACTCTATTTCCGTAATAAAAAAACTAGAGAATGGTAAGGCTGCCGGTGTGGATAATATTTTCTCTGAATCGCCTAAGTGCAGTGGCGGATATTTGTTTGTGTGGCTGTGTGAATTTATGAATATGTGTGCTGTGAACAGCGAAGTTCCAAACGATTGGAGAAGGGCGATTATCGTCCCAATCTACAAGGGAAAGGAGGATCAGACTGACTGTTATAATTATAGAGCGATTAACCTACTAAGTACTGTTCAGAAAATATTCATCAAAATACTTATTATTGAAGTTATAGAAATAACAAAGGAAAGGGTCTGGGAAGTTCAATGTGCATTTATGCCACAGCAGTACAACGAAGTTGGAACCAAACGAGTAAGCTAACCCCGAAAGGGACTTAGCTCAAAGGTATAATAATAAAAATTATTTAAAAAGAAAGATAATGAAAAAACAAGCGGAATAATATTTTACCCACAAATACTCAAATTCAAAAACTGTCAAATTTATGCTGAAGAGTGTGAAATCCATATTATTTCCAGTATTCCATTTAAAATGGGTTGGATAACAACTTTTGGTAAAGATCCTTCAGATGCGTTTGGGAACGAGGTGTTATTTATAGACTTGGTCGCAAAATTTGTAGGATGACCCACTTGGGACAGATTGCAGACTTCCTGATACTGGGGTGAAAGAACATAAAAGTGATGTTCGTTTGGAACGTTGTCATGAAATTGTGTTTGCGAGACACACGAAGGATTGTGTTGATCATGAGTTTGATTAGGACAATGTTGAAGTTTTGAATTTCAAAATTAATAAAAGTAAGAGAGGATTCATGGAGATGATTTGCATTAAAAACCACAGACGTCATCTATTGACTGAAAAACTGATTTAAAAAATCAAACAAGAGATATGAGAGTATGATTGATTGTATTTAGAAGTAAGGTTCCATTATTACAATTTTATTCTCTTTTCCTCCACCCTTATTTCATTGATTTAAAAAAAATGTTTTAAAAAAATGTTTCTATTTTTGTTAAGATTTACAATTTTCATAACGCATTTGGACGATGTTTAGGTTTTGAGTTAGAGTTTATTCTAATGGTTGTTTCGTCTTCAGTGTAACCTCGAGGAAAAAGAGTCCTGGGTTCCTCATGGGTTATGACCTGCTGAAATATTTTGTATCTTGATAAGGGTGTTGAGCAAGCACCGAAAAGTTGGTATAGATATCCCGAATGCGTTTGCATTGCGTTTTGAGAAAGAGCAAAATGGAAAGGAATACGCGGTAAGAGAGGGAGGGAGGTGAGAGAGAGAGAGGGGGGGATTGGATAGTAGAAATTATAAAGGAATCAAGAGAGGGAATGTGTAGAAGACTAGATGATTTGAGTCAGAAAAGGAATGAAACCAAGGAGGAGTTTAGAAAGTCACAAAATAATTGAGAAGAGTGGGAAAAAGAAGAAGAGGAAGTATGGAGAAAACTTGAATGTTTCGAGAATCAACTGAAAGATAATGAAGAAGGTAGGAAAAGAGAAATGATAATGATATAAGATAGAGTAAATTAGAAGCGAGGGCTGAGCAGAGTATGAAGGAGACAGTGGGTATCGAGAAAATGGATAAAAGTGGGATAGACACGCAGATTGACGAAGAAAATGGGAAAAAGAGATTAACAGAGATTGAAAGATGAATAGAAGGAGAGAAAATAAAAAATAGAAGGAAGAACGCATTGATTAGGGGTGTCGAAGTAAACAGTGAAACAGGAGAAAAAGTGGTGAGAAAGGTGATAAGTGAGACCAGAGCAAAAGTAAGGGTGGAAGGGGAAAAGAGAATAGTAGGGATACAAGAAAAGGAGAAATGTATGATTTTGGTGGTACTAGGAAGTGAGGAAGATAGATTTGGGATAATAGACAGAAAAAAAATGTTAGAAGGGAGAACACAGGGGATAGAGGAAGATATGACCCGGCAGGAGAGAAGAAGAAAATGGATGATATGGTGGAGTACTCGGGAAGAAAAAAGGCAAGGTAGCAGGGTGATAATAGGGAGGGATAGGATGAAGGTTGACGGAGAGATGAGAATCTGGGATGAAGAAAAAGAAGTTATGAGAGTGAGAAAAACAAGGCAAGGAAGGGAGAAGGACAGAGAACAGCGAATTGGAAGTCAATGAAATACGGCGGGGGTTACAGAAAGCAAACAAGAATAGAGACGATGAAGAGAGGAGGTAGGGGTGTGAAAACGTCGTTCTGGAATGTTTCGGGAATGAAAAATAAGGATAAAGGTTTCTGGGATGAATTAAAGAAATGGCGCGTAAAATGATGTGTAGGAGTAGGGCGGACGAGAGAGATATGGGAGTGAAAAGAAGGAAATTTAAGGGAAGTGTGTGTCTAAAGAATGCAAAAAGTGAGGAAGGAACATGCAAAGGGAAAGAGATGGGTGGCATGGTATCAGGGGTAAGAAAGGGTCTTGTGGTGGGACAAAGATCAGAGGAAGATGTCGACAAAAAGGACGGAGTGATGATAAAAAGAATCGAAGTGTGCGAAATAAGGGAAGCAGTAGTAAGCGTTTGCAGAAGAAGAGGTAAAGAACGAGGATGGAAAGTGATAAAGAAGTGGATGGAGGAAAATGAGAGGAGCTGGCATTAATAGGGGATTGCTTCAATGCCTGGAATGGAGATCAGGGAGGAGAGGTATGGAATGAAGAGGAGGAGGTGTTATCATGAAAATCGGAACATGAAGAAATATAACGGAGGGGTAGGATACTTCTGAACCTGGTAAAAGAGACAGGATGGTCCATTTGCGATGGGGATTTGAAGGAGGACCAGGATGGAGAAATAACATTTACAGGAAGAGGGGAAACCGGGATAGATTATATCGTAGCAGGAACAAGAATAAGGAAGCTTTGTTGGGAATGGAAGCAGGCAAATATATAGGTTCTAAGCTCTTTTCAGTGATACCGAAATTGAAAGGAGGGCATAAACACTCTGGAGGTAAGAAGAAAGGAGGAAAAGATAGGACCGTGAACATGGGCCGCTGAGGAGGAAAAAAGTTGAGAGAATTTGAAGAAAAAATGTAGAGTGAGAATCTGAGAGGTACATGAGAGGAAGGGGTGGACGAGATGATAGAAAATAGGGGATGATTGAGAAGATAAGAGCAGGGGAGTCCGAAGAAAGATGGGGGAACTGTAAGAAAAGGATGGTGGCATGAGAAATGAAAGGAGGGTAGAGAGAAAATAAAGGAGAGTGTAAAAGCAGGGCCAGCGTAAGCCCTGTTATGGGTATGAAGCGATCCCCACCTGAAATTTAGGTGGTTGCGAAATTCCCTATGTCAAAACGAGAGTATAAGATATTGTTAAATGAGAGAAGACAGAGAGAGAAGGGAAGGGGAATGGAGGAGGTAGGGAAAGCAGTAAAGAGAGGAAATGTGTAAGAGGTGATAAACAGGGAAAGAGGGAGAAGGAAGGGGGTGAATGAGGATATAAAAATGAACAAGTGGACGGAGTACTCTGAAGGATTGTTAGGAGGAGGAGAAGAAAGGGTCAGAGGAGAAGAGGGAACGGTTATGAAGAGAGAAAGGGAAGATATGAATGATGTAAGCGGGGGGGAGAACGAGGTGAAACAAAGTTTGAAAAGAAATGAAGTAACAGGAGAGGATGGTATGGAGAATGGAGCTTTTAAGTATTGGAGTAGTAAAGGGGTAATGTGGAGACAAAGAGTAAGAGAGGAGGTGTGGATAGTCTGTAACAAAGTAAAAAGAGGATAATTAATATCCTGCTTATAGGTTTTTTGTGCGATTCTTTGATTTCAGGCACTAAGGGTTATTTGTTTAAGAAGCTTTTTTTCATAATTATTACACATTCAGTAATTGTTGCTCAAAAACGTAATAAACGAATGCTTAATTCGGTGATGTTTTAGTAGATAAATTCAGCTCCTTTAGCAATTCAACAATTACTCATTTGTGAATATCATTAAGGAATAACTAAAGAAAGCTACTAGCAAGACATTGAAAATTTATGCCTCTGAAAAAAGGGAATCTATATGTTGAAAAATGAAAGATGAATAAATTTGTTCATATAATTTGTTTAAACAAATAGAGATCATTTTCTCGATAACCAAGTATCATTTCAAGAGGTATTTTTACATTTTTTAAGTTGTTAGAAAGAAACGAATTTTTTGTCCTTTCTGTGGGAAAAAAGGAACAAAGCTATTGACAAATAACGAATTTATACATTTGCTTATATAATTTGTTTAGATAATTAGCGAATAGTCTGTGTTTTTCATGAATCATATCGGGATTTCTTAAAATCCAGAATTCTATCTAAAAACACACATCTGCAGTAGCTATATATCATTTGTACTAAAAATCTAACTTTTGTTGATTAATTTTTTTATGATAATTGTGAACATTTTTTTGAGAATCTGATCCTGCTTAACATCATTCAAGACAAGTTTTTCCGCTGATATTGTGTACTTTCGCATAAATTGGATGAATTCTCACAAAATGACATCTCCGGAATTTTTAAATCTTTTATGAGAATGTTAATTGTTGAATAAAATAAAATTTTTTTTCTTTCGGAAATATGCCGTAAAAACGTTGTTCGAAATTTCATAAGCTTGAATTAAAACAAAATGCAAATTGGTCGAGTAGTTTGGGCTAAAAGTTAATTTGTACACGGACATCTTATTCGGTTATAAAATCTATGCAGGAGTGCTCGAAAGAGGTTCGAAAGTCAGGTGGAATAACAAGGTAGTATTCCACACAACCAGACGGGATTCAGGAAAGGAAAGGGAACAATCGATTACGCTTACGTTTTGGATTACCCAGTGAATAGGAATCCGGGGCGGAAGATAGGAAAATTAATAGCCTTGTTTGTGTATTTTGAAGCAGCGTTCGACTAAGTCAACTAGGTTCAAAGTAAAAATAGGAATTGAGGAATAGGAATTCCTATTCTTATTGAGGAATAGGAATTCGAGGCGCAAGATAGGAAAACTAGTAGCCTTGTCTGTGAATTTTGAAGCAGCGTTCGACTAAGTCAACTAGGTTCAAAGTAAAAAATAGGAATTGAGGAATAGGAATCCCTATTCCTATTAAGGAAAAGGAATTCGAGGGGGAAGATAGGAAAACAAGTAGCCTTATTTGTGGAGTTTGAAGCAGCGTTCGACTCATTCAACAATGTTCAAAGTGAAAATAGGAATCCAGGACGGAATTTAGAGAAACTAGTAGCCTTGTTTGTGGATTTTGAAGCAGCGTTCGACTTAGTCAACTAGGTTCAAAGTAAAAAATAGGAATTGAGGAACAGGAATTCCTATTCCCATTGAGGAATAGGAATTGGAGGCGAGAGGCAGGAAAACTAGTAGCCTTGTCTGTGAATTTTGAAGTAGCGTTCGACTCAGTCAGCTAGGTTTAAAGTGGAAATAGGTAATGAGGAATAGGAATTTGCGGCAGAAGATAGGAAAACAAGCAGCCTTGTTTATGGAGTATGAAGCAGCGTTCGACTTAGTCAACTAGGTTCAAAGTAAAAAATAGGAATTGAGGAATAGGAATTCCTATTCCTATTGAGGAATAGGAATTCGAGGGGGAAGATAGGAAAACTATTAGCTTTGTCTGTGAATTTTGAAGTAGCGTTCGACTTAGTCAACAAGGTTCAGAGTCGAAATAGGAATTGAGGAATAGGAATTCGCAGCAGAAGATAGGAAAACAAGTAGCCTTGTCTGTGAATTTTAAAGCAGCGTTCGACTCAGTCAACAAGGTTCAAAGGGAGGGTAGGAATTGAAGAATAGGAATTGAAGAATAGGAATTCAGGGCGGAAGATAGGAAAACTTGTAGCCTTGCTTGGATATTGCGAAGCAGCGTTCGACTCAGTCAACAAGATTCAAAGTTAGGATAGGAATTGAGGAATAGGAATTTGGGGCTAAAGATAGGAAAACTTGTGGCCTTGTTTGTGGATTTCGTGGACAAGGTTCAAAGGGACGATAGGAATTGAGAAATAGGAATTCGAGATGGACAATAGGAAAACTGGTAGCCTTTTTTGTAGAGTTCGAAGCAGCGTTTAACTCAGTCAACAAGGTTTGAAGTAAGAATAAGAATTGAGGAATAGGAATTCGGAACGAACTATAGGAAAACTAGTAGCCTTGTTTGTGGAGTTCGGAACAGCGTTCGACTCACTCAACATGGTTCAATGTGTGGATAGAAGTTGAATAATAGGACTTCAAGGCGAAAGATAGGAAAACGAGTGGCCTGGTCTGTGGATTTCGAAACAGCTTTCGACTCAGACAAGGTTCAATGTGAGAATAAGAATTGAAAAAGGAGATGAATTTCATATAGGGGGAGGACTAAAAAAGGAAAGAGAGATTGAATACAATACAATGCAAATACAATACAGTGGATACATTCAAGGGTTTCTGTCTAAATTTGTTCGATGGATTCTTAGTCTTTTATTTAAATTTACAGGATATTTATATATTGATTCAAGTCGATTATTTCTAGAAAGGTTTTTAAGTGTTAGATTGCGGATTTAGTAGATTCAGATCGAATAAAAGAAGTTTGAATTCTCACCGATCACAGTAAGATTGACTTGAAAGTTCCGAGTCGGTGAGTTTTTGAAGTCCACCCGACATCGGTAAATGCCCTCGTCATCGAGTCGCACAGCTTCGAGAGAAAGCGTAGCTGGCTTCGAAACTGTTACGAAGTAAGCTCTGGATTTTACGTCATTGTTTTCCGACCAGTTGAGGGCTTTGTTGAAAGCTCGCCCACGTACGTCGAAGCTGAAAAAGAAAATCGTTGCATTTTATGGAAAAAGCAGGAAAAGCAGAAAAAAACTTCGCCGTGCTGCCTCTTTCCGCTTAGCCAAGGGAATCCTCAATTTCGATCCCTTCAAAAACTTTAAAACTCACTTAAATGTCTCTTATTCTGTCCTACATGGAAAAGAAAATTGATGTATTTGAACTGTTCTTTCAAGATTTGTCTTTATACCCAGATTCCATAATATCTCAGAGTTTCTACGGAAATAACCATGAATTTCCCGGAATATTCCTTTTTTTATAGTTTCAAAAATTGCAATATCATTATTGATGGTCTGGTTTGAAGAAGAAAGTTCTCTTTTTTGAAGATCAATAATAGCTTATATTTTTGGGGAAAAATTCTCTACTTCCCATTCAGATTTCAGAAAGAATCTTTGATGGCCGAAATTATGAATAAATAATTTTTCGATCAGAAATTTTTATAAATTGATACTTAACTATATTCTACAGTAATAAATTTATTTTCAACAATCAAATGACTTCATTCTATATAAAATCTTTTATCGAAGAAAATGAGTGTTCCGAACCGATTGTCTATCTGCGGCATCTTTCACCCTTGAAAGTGGCAAAAGTGCGGCAAGTCTGCAGCATAACACGATTTACCATTCTGAGGTTAAGTAACCTACATTATTTCCAATCCCAGTCACAGGAGTGCCTTTCCGACTCCCATGATACGTGGGAAAAGAGTAAGGTATGTAACCTACGTTATTGCTATCACCGGACTTACCACTTTGAAGTTATGTGACGTACGTTATTCCCATGACCCGTCACAGGAGTGCCCCTGCCCCTCCCCACAATACTTTGGCAAAGAAGGAGGTATGTGACCTATATTATTTCTATAACCCTACGAACCATTCGAGGTTATATGACCTTCATTATTTCCATGAGCAGTCTTCAGTTCATTGGCTTTGAAGAAAGACTTGGAATTTTCTGTTGCAGAGAGATGCCGCAATTTTGCTACTTCCAAGGGTGAGAGATGCCGCAGGGAGACAATGCGGTTCTAGAGACTTGCACGAAATTGCCACTCTTCTCAGGAAAGATGGCGCTGAGAATGGCGCTGAGAATCGTGATTTCGACTCTTCAGAATCTTTTTTCGCTTTTTTGAAGAATCCTCATCTCGCTGAGTACCTACTTCTGTACTGACATCATTCAACTAATTTGTTCTCAATTTTCTGGAAAACATATACACTGAAATCCCAAAGATAGACCGGTTTTGGGCTTGACTATAAATGGTCTTGGACCATCTTCGAGAGTAAAAGCGTTTTTTTCGGAATTTTCGTTTCAATTATTTTGGCTTTTCGGAGCATAACGAATTTTCTTTGCCATAATCAAACTCTACTAATTGGTATGAATAATTTATTATGAAATAAATTCATTTTATTCTTATTTAGGATTGATTCTCAGCTAAATTTTTCGGAGCATAGAAGATAATAGAAAACAGGAGTTCTATTAATATTACTTTGGAGGTTCCAGTGGGCTTTTGTTTCAGGCTCTGAAAGGGTCAATGTGGGAGGTTCTATTGGACCCTTGTGTAGGGCTCTAGGACAGATGACGAAGGCTTTGGTGTCCTCTTTTCAGGAGGCTCTGCAAGCTCTTGTATCTGTAGATCTTTGTGGGAGATTCCTTGGGGAGGGTCCATTGTAGGAGGTTGCATTGGACCCTTGTGTGAGGCTCTAGAGACCGACGACGGAAGCTTTGGTGTCCTTTTTTGAGGAGGCTCTGCGGGCTCTTGTGGAAGGCTCTGTCAGGGGCTCTGGAGGCCATTGCGGGAGGATCTAAGTTCCTTCGTGAGGGACTATGGGGGTGCATGATGGAGACTACCTCCAGAAGGCTCTGGAGGCTTATGGGGTCCTACCTACTACATGCTCTGAAGGCTAATGCGAAGGTTCCAGGGTTCGTTTTGGGTAGTTCCATTAGACCTTTTTATGGAGCTCTAGAGGCAGACGACGGAGGATTTGGTGTCCTTTTTCCAGGAGGCTTTGCATGAGACCCTTGTGGGTGGCTATGAAGGCTTTTGTGGGAGAGGCATGATAGAGCCTTAGGGATCCTATTTTTAGAGGGCTCTTAAGGCTAAGAGGTCCCACCTATTCGAAGCTTTAGAGGCAGAGGCCAAAGCTTTGGGGTTCTTTGTGAGTAGTTCTGCAGACACTTGCTCCTGTCTAAGACTCTTGAAGCGCACTGGCTTTGGTGAAACACTTACAGGAGGCTCCTTGGACTCCTGTGGCAGGCTCTAAATACCCTTGTGAGTGACACTGGAGGCGCACAGTAGAGTCTTAGGGGTCCTTTTTTGAGAAGAATGTTGGGGTTCTAGTTGCGAGCTCTAAACAACCTACTGGTTAGAGAAATCACTGAAGAACCTACTCGAAGCTAAGGAGTCCCACCTACTGGATGCTCCAGAAGTCAACGCAGAGGATCTATGGTTCCTTATAAGTGGTTTGGGGTTCCCGTTGTTGAAGGTTATGTAGACTCTTTTGGGAGGTTCTGGAGAGTATTGTGTAAGAAAATGGAGGCGCATGATGGAGGTATTGGTAGTTTTTCCAGTTGGTTCTGAAGATCCTCGTGAGAGGCGAATGATGGAGTCTCAAGGATCCCACTTTGGGAAGGGTTTCGAGGCTCAGGGGTCTCATCTACTGGAAGCTTTAGAGGCGTTACCCGAGGCTCTGTGGTTCTTTTTGGGTACTCCAAGGCTCCCTGGTGGAAGGCTCTGAAGCCCCTCGTGGAAGGTTCTGGAGACTCTTGTACAAGACTATAGAAGCCCTTGTGAACACCCTTATAGAAGACCCAAGAGGCCTTTGTGTGAGGCTCTAGAGGCGCATTAGGGCTTCGATGTAACACTTAAAGTAAGCTCTGCGGACTCCTGTGGAAGGCTTCTAAGACCATTGTGGGAGATTCTGAAAGCTCTTGTGAGAGGCTTTGGGTTACATCTTGGAATGTTCCGAAAACCTTTGTGAGTTAATCTAGAGGCGCACGATGAAGGCTTAGGGGTCCCACTTTTAGAAGGCTCTGAGAATTTTGGTAAGAAGTTCTGAAGTATCTACTGGATGAGAAAACTCACCGAAAAAGCCACTGTAACCTTAGGAGTTTCACCTACTGGAGGCCTACTAGAGGCCAGAACAGAGGTTCTGGGGTTCCTTGTTAGTGGTTCTTGCTTTCCTTCGTGGAAGTCCTTGCAGACGTTCGTGGAGAATTTTGCAGACTGTTGTGTAAGGAACTAGAGGTGGTCTCTAAACTCTAGAGGTACACGCTGTAGTGTACCACTTTCAAAAAGCTCTAGCGGCTCTTGCAAGAGGCTCCAGAGAACCTTGTTGGAGGCTCTGGGTCTCCTTGTGAGAGGATCTAAAGGTGCATGTGAAGGCCTACGGATCCAACTATCATAAGGCGTTTTTAGCTACTTCACACTTAGACCTAAGGAAGACCTAGAGGCTGTAGGGGCTAGAGCGGAGGTTTGCGAGCTCCCTAGGGGTGGTTGTGGGTACCCTTTGTAATAGGTCCCGTGAGAACAGGCAGGAGTTTCTTGAGACCCTTGTGGGATACTATGAAGACTTTAGTGGGAGTCTCTGAAAGTCGTAGTGTGAGGCTCTAAGGGCGAACGATGGCTTTGGTGTATTACTTCAAGTAGGCTCTGCAGACTTTTGTGGCAGGTTCTGAAGTCTCTCCAACCAGAGGGTTGGAGGCTCTGAAGCTCTTGTGGGATGCTCCGGGAACCTTTGTGGAAGGTTTTGGAGGCGTATGAAAGAGGCTAAGGGGTTCCACTTTCAGAAAGCTATGGTGGATCTTGTGGAGGGCTCTTGAAAAGCGAAAAGAGGTTCGGAAGGGCGAAGAGGTGGTTCTGGGGTTCGTTGAAGGTGGATTCGTATTTCACTTGTGGGTTGCTCTGTGGACACTTGTGGGAGATTCCAGAGACCCTTGTGGAAGGCTACAGAGGCCCTTTTAGAAAGCAATGAATCCTTCGCAGGAACCTCTTGAAGCCCTTGTGGGAGGTTCTGGAGGCGCACGGTGGAGATTTAGGAGTCTCACGTTCCAATATCTGAGGGGTTTCTTGTGGAAGGCTCCAGGTAGCTTACTTCATGCTCTGGAGTCCTCAGCAGGGGGCTATGAAGGGGCCTTAGAAGGGGTCCTTCTGGGTTCTCTCCGTCA
>WSXT02063438.1:0-12564 GCA_011762715.2 Neuroterus valhalla
GCGACTCAGCAGCTCAAAGCTTGGGACTGATTTGTTCCCAAAGATAGGAGCTCCGAGCGCCCATACAGATAGGACGTAAACACACCCAGCACGGACGGAACGTGTGCATCCCATGCCGTGGTACGAAGAGTACCTACGCGTTTACGGTACGCTAGAGTCCCAAATGATTTTCTGTGTACGAGTGAAAATTGCAGTGATTGTAAATTTGAACAACATTTGTATTCTGAACAAAGTAAAAGTAAAATAAAAACAGGAATACTTAGTCAGCTAGGAATAAAAAAAATTGAATTCGCGTGAAGTAGAAATATCAAAAATACATCGGCTTGTAACAACACAAATGTATCAACTTGAGAGTAAAGTATAAAGATTGAACATGGTAACATAAATCTTTATTCGCTCTCAATTAGGAAATGCTGAAAAAAAAGTGGCTGCCCAGAGATGGATAATCACTGATAAAGTTTTCGCATTATCAATGCAAAAACGAAGTCTGCTTTTGTACAGGTAATCTATTAAATCATTTTGCCCTGCCCTCAGTGCGACTTTTAAAAAGTGTATTATACCCTCTGATACAGGAATGAATACAGCTATTTCAGAGCATTTGAAGAAAAGATTTCAAAACATGCATGAGTTGGATCGATATTGCGCTTTACTTTTTCATGAGATATCTCCATATTCTGTTCATCAATATGACGTGAACACGCATGAAATTTAAGGATACGAGGACATCTGGGTCCGAACATCAGAGACGCGAACCATGCTTTAGTTTCCATGATCCGTGGGATTAAAAGCAATCGGAAACAGATTATTGCGTACTATTTCATCGCAAACACCATTTCAGCAGTCAACTTGGAAGAAATTACCATTCAAGTAATCCCAGAGCTACAAAACATCGATTTAATAGTAGTGAATACAGTTTGTGACATGAGTCTAACAAATTATAGAGCAGTACATGAATTATGTACCCAATATCCTGATACAAACAACTGAAACGGAGGCTTTGTGTTTTTCAGTCAATGAGCAATTTGATCCTATCATTTGTGGTATGCAACATAAAAAAAACAACGTGTGAATGGGACAACCGTTTAGGGGTTCCAGCTAACTGCAACGGAAAGTACTCTAGGTGGTGTTCGTGCTACCCAGTTGGGGTTCTGAGTCCCCGACATTTGGGGAACGGAGCTTTAGACAGCTTTCTCGATTATGCGCCACAGTCTGTATAGGCATTGCAAGGTGCGTTATTTGCATCTTGTAATATTAGACCACAACTCTATACATGCAGGTAGCCTGCATGCATGCAAAGCAGTAGTTCAGATTTTACCTGCAATAAAGTTTACCTTCAGGTTTTTACTGTGGAGTGTACACGGAATGCGTTATTCCGCTGTAAATTAAAATTTGATTCAAACAGAGACTAAACTTGAATATATAAGGAACGTAGTTGACGTAGACGAGAAAAACAGGTATAAGCTATTGCCGAATTCCCAAATCATGTCGATTTTCTACTCGATTTAATGAACGGCTCGACTATAGAAGCGCAATAAGAAAAATAATATCAGTATTCTTTATCAGACTCAAGCCTCTATTCAAGATTATGGGAAAGAATGTTAAAACAAATCAAACTTTTAGATTGATTGAATTAAAGACAAACAATGATGTTATCAATCAGTATTCTCTTATCAAAGGAGGGCAAAATACCATAAAATCAATTATATATATTTGGAACATGTTGAAAAAGGTTTGTTTTCTTCAGTTCCTCTCTAGAAATCTGAATCAAGATCCAGTCCAGAATCTATTTGGCCCTATTCGATATCATGGGATAGCTTATTCAAATCCAACCGGTCAGCAATTTGTAGCAGCCTTGAAAATTGTTGTAAATAAAAAATTAGGTTTCCCAGCAAAAGTAATGGCAATTGTGAAGACGACAGCGGATCTACTTTAGACCCATTAATTTCAATAATATCTAAAAAAACGCTAACTCTAGAATCCGTTCTTGATACAAAAACAGTTTCCTCTTCAGAAAACTTTGACGAACCTGAATTATCTGGTCTTACTCAACCTACCGAGATTCACGATATCTATATAAATGACAGTAATGGACTTGCAAGAGTTGCTGGGCCATTATTGCAACAGATCAAAATACCTGGTCGCGGTGTGTGTAAAAGCACTTTATTTGCACGTGGAATGACGTCAAACTCAAAAACTAATAAAGAGAAAGGATCTGATTAAACATTTTCAAGTGAGAATGTTATGCTACTCGTTGAAATTTCCATACATATTTGTATCCATTTCTTGATAAACATGGTCATCAATGTCCATTAGAAGAATCTTTCAGGAAGATCTTCATAACAAAGTGTAGATCTTACGTCGAATTTGGTAGAGAACATTCCTGCGGAAGAGAAGTGTTAGATGAATTGCGTTCCTTATTTATTCATAAAATATCTCAAAGATAAAAAACCTCAAGACTACCGGTTCCTTGCTGAAAGTGGAACGTATCAGCGATTTTGTGATCTGGATTTTAGTGTTACTGTGGTGAAATCAGAGGATATTTGAGGGTGAGAGGGAGTAGAGATTTGTCGGTAGAGGATTGTATGTTAGAAGTGAAGGAATTTGAAAGGTGAGTGATAATTCCTATGTTTGAGGTGAATTAAGTTTTTTTGTGAGGTTGGTTTGGACTTTGGTTTGTGTCAGTTGCCGTAAGGTCAGGGTGAGGAGATTGGTCTACAGGGCATGCTAGAGGAAAATAGGTGCAGGTTAAATTCAGGATTGGGTAAACAGTAGCAGTGTACAAGAAGTGCTAGATAGAATAAACGCGAAGGTACAAGTATAAGAAGTGAGGAGTATAGGAAGAGATGATTGAAGAAGGGACAAAATGGCGCTGGTAGAATTGAAGAATAGGGAAGATAAGGGGAAGGTACTGTTGAAGAAAAGGCAGTTATATGGCAGTGAACAGAGAATAGAAGATGATTGGAATGATTGGGGTCCAGGTAACTACGCCACCTACGTCGGGCGAACACCTGCTGTACTTACGGGGCATCCGAGGGCACACTAACGCTAAGTAAACTGATGTTCGCCGCACTCTAGTCTACCGGGAAGAGCGGGACTTCATCCTTAAGAAGTTCCTGACGAGCATGCGGACACCAACCACGTCGACTCAAGTATTAGCAGCCCAGGGGAAATATTATATAAATGGTATGTATATGGGAAATATTTCTGGCGTCGGAGGGGAAGCGGACCTACTTTCATCCATCTCACAGTGATAAAGGCAGTACGAAGGGGATGTCTCGACTGGACACCTAGCTAGAGGTCAATGGAAGTCATTTTGTTACATTCGAGCAAGTGGTGAAGGAACTCGCGTGAAGAATCGAAACTGTGGACGTCGTCAGTTACTTTCCACTAGAAGAAAAAGTAAAAAATTACAGTGATTGAGGCCTGCAAGGAAGTATTAGAGCTAATCAGAACAATTTGACCTGAACCGATGCTTCAGTATCCTAACTTTCCCAAACCCTTTCCAGCAAGAAACGATGCTTTCGACTTAGCTCAACTAGCAGTTCTCAGCCATGGTAAAATAGGACAAGATCTCCCGTTATCTTTTGCATCTCAAGATCTCCAGTATTCTAAAATAAATTACTTTATGATTCAAAAGGAGCTTCAAGCTCCAGTACAGCGATGGATACAGAATTCTCGGGTTGTTCCCTTTCAATGGAAAAAGTCATTTCGTTACGTTCAAGCAAGTGACAAGGGGACTCGCGTAAAGAAGCCAAACTGTGGACGTCGTCAGTCACTTTAAATTAGAAGAGAAAGTAGAAAATTACAATGATTCAGACCTGGAAGGAAGTATTCAAGCCTATCAAAACGATTTGACCTTTGAAAGTCTCCAGCCTATTTTAAAATCAAAATAATGGGAAAGACATGGCTTAATCATGAATATAAATCTTCTTTGTGACCTGTTGGCTCATTATGTGTTGAAGGATTTGAGAAAACCTAAAGGACTTCGCGATTTCATTGTGACTGAGGTAAGTGAAAATTATCCAAGTTTTGAGAACTTGTTAGCCATTATCCTCAAAAGAAACCTCACAAAAATTACAAAGACTTGAGTTTACGTGTATCTGTTCCTGATTCAAGAAAATTGAGAAGTTTGGCAGCAACGCATCATCATTCATCCAGCTCATAAGTTTGTATGACTAATATTATATTATTTGTTTGTTATTCCTCTCGAAAAGTTGCAGTTTATCAATTTTAGTAAATGGATTTAAGGAAGAAGACAATGAGTGCAAAACGCACTCTTTATTTTTATTCTGACCGACAAAAATTGCAATCACCACGATTGTTATCGAAAAAGAAACCAATGGTACCCGAATTTCGGGACTTCTTCCACCGAATTTCCACAAACAGATGTGATAAGTCACTTTCATTCAAAGGAGCCATTTTCTAACAACAAGGATTTTGGCAAAGGAGGTACTATACCAGACGTACAAAAGAACGTAACTTATGGGGCTAGTACACAAATAAAGATCCTTTTTTCAAGAATTATTTTTTGGTAGTAAACTTTATCACATAAAAGTGGGTTTCTCAGCATATTATAGTACATATTCTCAAATGTAAATTTTTTTTTTAAATTTTGTTTTTATGACTTCCCGCGAAAATACTCCAGCCCGAAAAGAAATCGATTTTCATTCGATGGCCACGATAACTCTTCTGTGGCTTATCTGAAACGCAAAATCCAAAGAAATTCTTTAAAAGCACGTGCATGGGTATCGGATGAACTTCAATCATTGAAAAATATTAAAAAATAAAGAAATGGTAGAAGTTTTTGTGTTTTTGGACGTTTTTTGCAACGTAAATTGTTTTTAAAAGTTGTTAAATGTTGATGGAAAATCAGGATCGAGAGTTATGTTATAGCGATACACCTTATCAAAATTTCCTCCAAGTTTGAAAGAAATCGGTCCAGTAGATCAGCCGAAATCGCGACCGCAAATTTTGAAAACACTGTTTTGAGAAAAACGCGTTTAAAGTCTAACCCTTTGGAGCACAGGGTATCATATATAATACACAGAAAAAATGTTATCATGGGCGTTTGATGTGGACTAGAAAAGTTAAACTCGGTAATCTTGAGTTTTCGGGGACGCTGAAAACGAATCCGATGTTAAAATTGCAAAATTCAAAATGGCGGATGAAATATATGAAAATTGATCCGAGTTGCTACATGTTTGCTAATCGGAGGTTCTTAGGGTCGTTGAAAACGGGTCCACATTGACATTCCAGAAGAATTTTGAATCCAAGTCCCCATGAACACGATTATTTGAAAGCGATTCCTCTTTTGCACTTTTTCCAGATTAGCAAATCCGCAAGCACACTAAACACTGATGAAAACTGAATAATCCTGTAAGAATGTCCTGGTGAGTCAGGAAATCCTCAAAACTAGCAGTTCAAAATTTACCTGCAGTCGTGCTTTGCTGAACAGTTTTACTTGTATCACGAGTAAATTGATTTCCGGCGATTTGCGCTTCGGTAGCTTTCCGATTCGGCCAGCGGACACTTAATTTCCTTTTGAAAATCCCAGCATTTTAAAAAGTATTTGAAATAAAGCGGAATATGAGCGACTTTAACCAACGCACACGAGATACCAAGGTACAACTGCCCGCTAGAAGCAAAAAAAAATAGAAGACGCGCCTGGACACAAGAGTCACGACACCGTTGATGCTCGTTTGGTCGCAGCCTTATCGCCTACGAGAGAAAATTGTCACGGTGTGATACGCTTCAAAGCGCTGCAGTGTCAGTCTCAAACCATGCTCGTCGCTGATCGTATGCGCTATCGTTTCACTGCTCTGCATTACTTGCAATTTTTTATTCGTCTGACGTCATTATATTTTTTCTGCCCAAAATTTGTGTTGTTGTATTTTTAAACTTTTTCTAGGAGAACCTTTGACTGAATTGAGAAGAAACCCGCGCTGCTGTGAATATAAAGTATACGGTATTTTACACTGACAGTTTTACTTTCAATATAAACAGAAAAAAATTGTATTACATTTGATATTGAAATTTATTCAAATTTGTAGCGCATGTTGATATAAATCAATCAATGTGAACATGTCTTTGGCCCAATTAAAAGTATCTCATATTGTGGAACAACTCGAGTATTCTTGCATGCAAACAGCGGCTGTACCAAGCGAAAGGGACAGTGGTTGCCCCACGCGAGACGGCCATTGCCCCGTTAGAGTTCACAACTACTCCTAACTCTGTCCAAATCCAAGCCCTTGGACTCCGAGGGAGACGACGGTTTGAAAACGGTGCGAGAGCTCGGCGGATTATCCGCGGGAAGATTTTGGCTCGCATTCAGTCAACACTATTGCCGCCTCGCTTCCCCTAATAAGCATTCAGGCGTGCACGCATCAGAGCACATGACCGACTCAGTGCGGATTCTCTTTCCGTGTAGCGCTGCTGTACTAGATCTAAGGCAGCAAGTATCTTTTTTTTCTCTCAGTGTAGCATTGTTCCTCTGAACAAAAATGGGACAGAAGGATGAAGGATCGGCTCTGTTGTTGATAAAGTTTGCATCCTGAGTCCGAATGAGGAAAGAAGCCGAGGGGAGATTCGCAGCTCGAAAAATAGGTCCACAGAAGCAAGCAGTCTAGTTCTTATAGAATCGAATCCAATGATAAAACGCACCAGTTGTCTGTCTAACTCAAAAGAGAAGATAACGATGGGGAAAGAAAACATCATCAATTTTGTGTTTTCTGATGAACTTTTAGAATCCTTAAATAACAAAGAATTAAATTGAAAGTCAATTATTCGATGAAGAAAGCTTGCAAAAAGAACATGCTTTATCGGGTGATACCATAGTCAACTCTCAAAGAAATAGGCACTGCTACGTCGTAACAATTTATTTTATATAGTTTGTTTCGATTGAAAATTTGTATGCCGAGCTATTTACTGTATTTTACTTTGAAGGAATTTTTATTGTACTCTTATAAATTTACTGCGTCTTTGTATCCCAAAACTAAGAAGGGTTTCTGAATTCATTTAAGCTACAATGCTCTACCCTCGACGCCATGAGTTGCCTTTAAACTTACTTCGGTGATTTCAAAATTATAACCAATAGACTTCGATGATCCTTCCAGCTTCAACCTCAACCAATCATAGGTATTTTGTAGCAACTTTGACACACCTTTTGCACAACTTATTACCCCTGAATACCGACCGACGCGTCATAACCGTCAAATCTCTTCCAAATCTCCATAACGAGAACCTCTCCTGAATCCTGAAAAATGACTTGTTTTATTCAAGCAAAAACACATTCTCAATTCCAAACTTCATTCCAATAATTCGAAAATCAACAGGTACATCTTCAGTACGGTCATCAAAAATAAGGGAGATTATCAAGTATTTTTGAATTCTATTTCTAGTTTCATATTATCCTCGAAAAATCCATGGAAACTCTAGGTGACTTTATATTGTAATTTGCTGAGGAAACATCGATATTACACCTTTTCGGAAAGGTTTTGAAATAATCCAAGAGTTTTATGAATCCATACCGCGTTGGCATAGAAGAATTTCTGAAACCAACTGGCGTGTTCGATAAAAATATTATTGAGATGATATGGAGAATGTTGTCCAGAGAATTGTGAAAGCATGTAAATCATGCATGCGGAATAAACTAACGAAAATAGGTACAGGCATGCAGCTTATCGAAACAATTTAACCTTCGAATGTCTCCAACCCATTTTAAAATCCAACTCATAAGAAAGACATGGCTTAATCATGAATATGAATCTTTTCTGTGACCTATTAGCTTATCGTGTAATGGAGGATTTGAGAAAACCTAAAGAACCTCATGACTTTATTGTGACTAAGGTAAGTGGAAATTATATAAGTTTTGAGAACTCGAGCCTAGAAAAACTGTTGACTAGGGCATCTATTGATATAGACATTTTTATAGTTATATATATGTCATTATGCTTTCTGGCTTATACCAAGTAATAATCGTTAGTGTATGATATCAGTACGGTTAGCCGATATGTGTCGAATAGTTTTCTCGGTTTTGTTACTTTCTTGTTTTTCTTTACCATTTCGAACCAGCTGATGGGTGAAAAATAGAAGGAATATGTTCTTCCAATTCAAGAATTTGTGTCAGCATGTTGTAGACATTATTGGAGGCTCTGGCTACGAGAGGTCATAAAGTAGAAGTCGTAAGCCATCACTTCAGAAGAAACCTCACAAAAATTACAAAGACTTGAGTTTACGTGGATCTGTTCCTTATTCAAGAAAATTTATGACTTTGGCAGCAACTCATTATCATTCATCCAGCTTATACGTTTGTGTGACTAAAATTATATTATTTGTTTCTTATTCCTATCAAAGAGTTGCAGTTTATCAATTTTAGTAAACAGATTCAAGAAAGAAGACAATGAGTGCAAAATGGCCTCGTTATTATGTTCCTCACTGACAATGATTGCAATTACCACGATTGTTATTAAAAAAGGAACCAATGGAGCCCGAATTTCGGGAGTTTTTACACTAATGGAAAGAGTCACTTTGTGATGTGTAAGCAACAAATGAAAAGTTTTTGAAATAAAGTACATCGAGTAGATGTGATAAGTCACTTCCTTTCAAAGAAGCCATTTCCTAACTACAAGTATTTTGACTTATGATCATCTCTAGACATCTTCAGACTTTTCCATAAAGCAAGCTTCCGACCTTGCTGGAAATGAGATATGCAAATTAACGGAACATACCGTGGTGAATAATATAATTTAAAAAAGTAGAGCATTCACGGGACCACCGACAGAAGCTCTGCTCTTTTGCGTTGAAAGAAAATCATAAATTTGATTGTCTTTCTATTCATCGATTGGAAGAAAACAGCTATTCTCTGACCTTATACATAAATGCACGCCAGTAAAAGAAATATTGTAGCAGGAAGTATAAAGTCGATCGCAATTGGAGATTCGAATTTCAAAGAAGTTAAATCATTAGAGTTTGGCAGTTTCAAGTGTTATATATAGACATGAACTTTCAGACGAATCACTATCAGAACTATTCATTATAAATGCCTTTACTCGCGTGCAACATGTAAGTCCGTGTTCAATACACACACGCGGCGCGTCGAGTGTGCGAAAGGAGGAAAAATGTGAGAACGTGAAGAGTCGCAGAGTCTACTGTACATATACTACACCGGCCTTCAGAACGGTGGGAGGAAGGAAGAGAGGGGTAGGGGGTAGCTGCATTGTTGCCATGCTATAGACACTTCGTGTCGTATTTTTCGTGACACGTACGGACGGGGTGTTTTCGTTTTTCGCAATTGGGTCGCCTCGCTCAGAGTATGTGTATACCATCCCAAAAGAAGCAAAGCATCAAAACCAACCAAATGGTCCTCCTTATGATCTTGTCATTGCGGAGGTAAGTTTGGTTCATTACTAGTCTGTCCAAATTGATATAATAAACATGAAATAACGTCATAACACTTTGTTTTACGTACAATGAAGATTTTTATGATCTTGTTTTGCAGACTAAGAAATTTTGCAGATCCCTAAGAAAGAACTTTTGGCGACGGATAAAGATCCAATGATGTCTCATTTTTGAAGCAGCAATTCAATCATCATGTGACTGAACAACAGAAGCATTTGGATAAACATTCTGGACAAGGATATCCATGCATTCCTCAATTATCGAGGGAAATGTCTTTGCTCTTTATTAATACACATTATAGTTTGGATAGTGTCCAACCTCTGACTCCTGCGGTTGTCGAATTTGGAGGTCTGAACATTGACGACTCTAGAGAAAAACTAATACTGGTCAGCTTTTATCAGACTATATAATTTCATTTTTAATTTTAACCTTTTAAGACGAATAGAAATTTGACTTTGAGACCACAGCATTTTCTCAAAACTCACTTCTGGGATTAGTTTCCGTAATTTCTTCATATTTTTCTTTTCCTTTTCAACTGAACAGGTTCAACTATAAAATTTTGAAGACTGCAGCGATTTAGCTCCTTGCATATCACATATTGCATTTATAAGGTGCAACATTATCGATCATTCCTGAACAGGGGATCATTTCAAGTTGTAAATTTAAATTTGTATGCGTAAATTTACCAAAAATTATATAAATTTTTAGTAATTGTGATGTTGCATCTTCAACTTACCTTGATAATACTGATTTTCACTGAGAATTTCGTTCAATATGCCTTTACTGTGCCCTTTTTAATTGATGGTACCGAATATAATAAATTGACTCCAATACTGATTGAACATCAAAACGAGCACTTACCATTATACAAATAAACTTAATAACTTTAATTATGTAAATTAAATTTTTGCAATTCAAACTATTGGAATTCGGATAATTTAGCAGAAATACAAGATTTTGGATTGATTCAAGGGAGAGATGATTGCGCGCAATATTAATGTAATTTTATTGACGAAAATATCGCGACTCATAGAAAATTTCTGTTTATAGAGGTATTCTATGATCGCTCAAATTTCTTTGCAACACGAGGTCTTTATCATGATATGACGTGCAAAGTCGTTACGATGAAAAAATTCTGAGTTGCATATAAAGAAGAATCAGAAAGAAAAATTTCATATCCCATGGTGAGTTTGTGAATAATATCTTGAAATAAAATTAAACTAAATAAAAAAAAAAGATCTAAGCATGCACAACGAGGTCTTTACCGTGAGATGAAGTTGAAAGGCGTTAAAATCATTCAGCAAACAAGAAAATTAATATAAATTTCACGAACTCACGCTTTACCGTATTCGAATTCGAATGGGAATTTGAGTACAATCAGAAAATTAGTAGCTCGCAACCCTATCTCATGAAGCAGCGTTCCTTGATAGGTGACGCCTGTTCACCAAACGTATCGTGCACGGGAATTACTTGATCTTGGAGAACGTCCTCCTCAGAAGAGCCTCCAGTAAGAAGTGCTCTGAGTCCTGGTACCAGGCTCAATATATCACATGTATCGGTCCCACGCTATCCCCACTCTTCTTAGGTGATGGCGCGGGCAATCGATCCTAAGATCCATGAAGACTATAAGAAGGAGTGTCAACGAGATTTGCCGGCGGTCCCAAAAAATGTACGGCATTTTCGTCAAGCTTTTTCGGCGGCACGGTAGCGCCGCGGTCGGTAGTATCCGAACCAAGATGGCCGCTGCCCAATTCTCGCGGCAAAGGAAACTTTATTTTGAACGAATTAGGAAACCCAACATGTTTTGATTGACGAACTTGTGGTATTTATTGCAAAGTGAAATATACGATCTGAATTATATAACAATGTTATTCTCTTATCAATGAAAATGATGTACTGGATATTACTGTGATTATCTATAACCTCTTAGATACACAGCTAAATCTTTTGTTTCCTCTTCCTTTGATTTACAGTAAATAAATGATTAATTAAAATGCAACTATCATAATACGTGATCATGTTTTTCCAAATATTATATAATATAATAACACCATATAATAACACCAATAGATTGCTTGTTTTCAAAGGCAGCAAACTAAGCAAGCAAGGAAAAATTCTAAGCTATAAAATGAATACTGAGAGTAGTTGTAATTATTGTAAACATAGATTATCTCATATGTAACTTAATAAATTAGACTCACTTCCTTAAGCAACTTCCTTCCTTTGGTACGATTGAGCCATAATCCCTTACGGGGTGAGCGTAACTTATAAAGAGTTACCGTTCCGTTAAAAAATTATCTGCTCAGCTTGAAACTTAAATAATCATGTAGCTTTGCCTATTAGAGATTCTTCTATACCTAAAATTGACACTTTTATACAAAAGAATATTGGCAACACACATTTTGTCAAATAGTGGACAAATAGACGTGCATTTAGGAAAGCGACAGACGAAAATTTCCCGAAATACCAAGAAGATCCATTTCCTATCACAAAAATGAAAGTTCCATAAAACATAAATTAGTTTTCACTGAATGAAATTTAAATAATTCTGTTCCAGTCAAAAAAAAAAACTTCTAAGTCCAACCAGAAAGGATAAATGAATTTCCCCAAACACCAAGAAGATCCATTTTCTATCACAAAAACACAAACTTCCATCAAAATAAATAAATTTTCACTATATAAAATTTCAATAATTCTGGTTCATTCAAAAACTTGAATTTGAGAGAAAAAGTTATAAATCCAATCACAAAGGATGAATCAATTACCCGAAATACCAAGAAGATCCATTTCTATCACAAAAAAACAAACTTCCATCAAAATAAATCAGTTTTCACTAAATAAAATTTCAATAAAAACGTATCGAAATCCTCGCAATAAACATTTGAGGCGCTGATGGAGCAAGAAGATTTTACAGTGTTCTCCTCTATTAATGTCATTCACAGCAAAACAAACTTTGGAAACTGGAGGAATGAAATGATCATATTAGTATCACACCATCGCATTTTTTTAAAAAGCTTGAAATTTCCATAGCCAGTATCTTCAAAATAGCTAAATTAGGATGCAACATTATTTTTTATCTGTTTTGTTTTCTCTACACGCAAAAAAATAGAAGATGCGCCTGGTCACAGGAGTCCTGACACCGTTGATGCTCGTTTGGTCGTAGTCGTA
>WSXT02063449.1:0-12564 GCA_011762715.2 Neuroterus valhalla
ACTATATAACTTGAACTTTCAACCGTAAAGAAGAATTTCTGAGGAAGAATATCAACTTACGCAGGAGAAAATAATTTTCTGCAAAAGAACCCACTTTTCAACAAAATATGTGAAGTTCAACGAAATGATTAAATATTCAATTTAAAAAGATAAACTTCCACCATACTGTCGAATTTTGAACCAGAAAAGATCAATTTTCCACCAAAAATGAAACAATTAAAGTTTCAGTTGAGGAAATTGATTTTTAACCAAACTGATCAATTTCCAGGTATAACGAGTTACGCTTACCCCGAGAGGGATTTGGCTTAATGGTATAATGATAATAAAAATGATGAATCTTCAACGGAAGTAGATGTATTTTAAGCAAAAAAAAGAATTTTCAATGATATATACTAATTTTCTACAAAAAAGGCGAATTTTTTCACAAACAACATAAATTCTCGAAGAAACACTTTAATTTTCAGATTCAGAAATCAATGTTCAACTAAATATTTGAATTTTCACCAAAAAAATATGAATTTATTTTTAACAAAGTATTACAATTTCAACCAGAGTTAAATTTTGAAGCAAAATAATGCAACTTTACCATAAAAATTTAGCTCTCAAGAAACAAGTTTAAATTTTAAACAAGTAGTTGAATTTTCCATTATATAAGGATGAATTCGCCATGAACAATTTAAACAAGTTTTCTATCATAATTCAGAAATCGTTCTTCTTCGGAATACTACTTCTACTCCAAAGATTGCTTAAAATAATTTCTTTATTTAAGATTTAGAAGAGGGGACTCTGAAATTGTGACGGATTATGAATTGGTAGGAACGATTTTTTTTAAATCCTCTCTTCTAAATCCGAATTGTGATTAGTTTGAATAGTTCCCGTTCCATGGAAAAGATTCCCTGTTCCAAATAAAATAATATTTCTTTACTGAAACTCCCTGCCCTAAAATAAAAACTATAATTATTTTCTGAAATTCCCTGTCTAAAGTCAGATAAATGAGGAAAAGGAGATAAAACATGATAAATACATTTATCCGAGAAAGTTTAGATAATAATTCTTTCTGTATGTTTGGGCTATCACCAAGTTGATAAGCAAATTTGAGTCAGCTAAAAAAATCTCACAGAGCAACAAATTTGCAAAACGATTTTCTTATAATTGAAAAAAATTAAAAATCTTCCTCTCATGAAGTATAGATGTATTTGAATATTTTGAGAATCAGAGTGAAGGAAAGTTACATTCTTCAAATCAAATAATAATATATCTTTATGATTCATAAAAAGAAAGTGGTAGAATTTTAAATAGTCTAGGTTGAGTTAAATAAATTCCCGATCTTTAAATCAAGTTCCCGGTCATTTCCCGATCAAGTCGCCACCCTGATTTTCAGAAGTTATGTACATATTTTTCATCTGTTTGCTGAAAATGCAAGCATATACATTGCAACAAACTGTTCAATTTTATAATTTTGAAATTGCTTCTCTGCTCAACACAGAAACACACTTATTGAATAACACTTATAGTCACCAAAAATTGAAGAATTCGTTTTATGCTTTCACATGCAGGAAACGGATATTTCATCATTTAATGTGTAGGAAAATTGAGCAGAAAAAACTTGATATTTTACCCGGAAAACATAAAATAGACCATGAACTTGGTTTTCAAGAGTTGCTAGACATCCTGGCCTTGTTACAAATGATGAACTAATGGTTAATACTAACAACAGGGGACCATCCTGATCCACTGTGATGCACTTGCTCTCCAAGAACTCCCAAAACTCTCGGCTGTGAAGGTCCACATATGTCTATGTCTAATACTGCAACCTGAATTTTATACACATTCATTAAATAAATCAATACAAGAAAAATAACTAAGACACGTAGCACTAAAATTAAAACACTGCATTTTTATATTCTCCATTCCAGTAATTCGTTTGTGTAGCAACTTGCGGATCAATAGCCTGGTACAAGTTGCCACGACCCATATAGATATACATACAGATCTATCAGAATCCAAAACCTGACTCTTGGAATTTCGCAGAACGTTTTGTTCGATTGAAAAGCATGTACATCGAAAATCATTTGGACGTCATTGGTCTGGGTAAAAGAGTAAGTTAATAATTCTGAAACGTATTTTATCTTATAAAAAAAAAAAAATAAATAAAGAGCTGCTACTCTGATGGAATTCTTAAATGAAGCATGTTTTCTTGATCTTACTATACGTTTTTGTCGCTTGTGCAAATTTACAGTTTTATTATTAGACTTACATTTCTGTCGACATTATCATCAGCTAAGGTCCGTGAAATAAGTGAAGTAAGTGTACTTTTGCCAACACCTCCTTTCCCTGACAGGATAAGAATTTTATACTTGACTGATGCAAGATTTGCTGTTACGAGAGCTATTCCAGGATCTGGTTGTTTTGTTGCACCAGATGCACATACGTTTTGATTTGGGCACCCGGCACATGCAGAAACTTTCCCTGCATCATCACTTTTCGTACCAGGACAGTCTGGAGATAATATGGACTTTTTTCTCAACAAGTATATGATTTTATAATGGAAATAAATCAAAGACGTCAATAATCAGAAAAAAAAACATTTAGCTTTGATCAAAACTGAGAAAGAGGTTTAGTTTTCTGAAAATGAGTATCATTTCGATACTTTATTAATCATCACTTTTGCACTATAATGTGCATGTTAGAAAAAATCGGAAATGAACGAATTATGTAAATCTTGGATAATGTTAACATAAAAAGTTGTAATTACATATTTTCAATTGCAGTTTTTAGTACAGAATGATTTTACCTTTTTCGACCAATAATATCTAATAGAAGGACAAAATGTTAAGCATGTTGATATTAAATTTATGGATATAACAATAAGCAATAAAAATGTTACAGTAACAGGTGCGATTTTAAATCGTATTTCACGTTTCGAAATTTAATTATTATTATTGAAATGCGATTTAAGTGTTCAAAACATAACCTTGAAGGAAAAGTTACTTTCCCTCACGGATTAAACGGTTTGGAGAAGATAACATGATGAAGCTCAGTAATGAATAAAGCATTCTATTTATGATTGTATTGTGCATATTTTCAGTAAATTGTACACTTTATTTATCGTTAAATAACTTGAAAATTTCACTTACGTTCTGGAGCTTCAGCCGGAACGTCAGCCATGTTGAATGTCAAACTGAAGAACATGTGGTTGATGGGCGCGAAACTTAATTTACTAAATAATACAATTTTTGAAAATAATTGTTAAAACAGTTATTCACCAATATTATTAGTAAATAATTCAATATATTTTTGCGAATTCAATCAATTCGGTTTTGTTCAAACCAGAACATCACTATTTATGTTTTTAAACATTTTTTTTTATGATTCAGATTTTAGAAATTCAATTGGATTGATTTTCAAGTATTCTTAGTCCATTCGTTCATATTATATATTTCAAAATATACATTTTCTTTATTTTAATTTTTTAATGAGACAGTCTTTTCCTTAAATCTACTTTTGAAGGCCAAACTTAGGTAATTTTATTTCTGGAAAATGTTTCACGTGAAACAAAAATCAACACAAGGTACATTTTTGAACAAGTTAGAATGTCCCAATTGAAAAGAATTCTTGTACATAAATTCATAGAGCATGTTTGAAAGAATTATTTTCATATGAAGAACTACTTTAATCCTTACAGAATTCACATTTATTTCTAAATATTATTTGGAAGACAAACTTTTAGTTCAGAACGTCTTTGTAGTTTATGGATCTTATAAATTTGAAATATTTATAAGGCAACAGATTTAAACGATTATTTTGAATCTCTTTCATATATGTAAGAGGTAAACTTACATCCATTATTCTTTATGCTTATGTTCTACGATCCCAATTTCTTATATCTCCTGTTTTAAATTCTTTGAAACACAAAAAAGTTTAAACAAAATTTTTTTATTCCAAGCAAGTGGAACCATGGACCACAACCACTGGATCAATGACTTATGTCGAGCCTTCAATTCCTTTCCGTGCTAACGAATATTCGCGGGTACATCATCTCGTACCATGGCGTCCAAATGTAGGATACGGAAATGTTGAGGTACTCCCCTTGTGAGTAATTGTTTTCTATTTTTTGTCTGTTTTCTTGCACCTAAATCAACATGACTTAATTATTCAACGAACACATCTCCTAGTAATCGAACTTCATTAATTAATTTAACATCCCAATATAAATCCTTCAGGAATCAAAAGAGGAACATTCATCTCCAATTGTGTTGTTTACAATACAAAAAAAAAAGCTCCTTTAGATTTCTCTGGAGAGGGTAATATTGATTTAACAAACCAGACTGGTTTAGAGCATCCGCATTCCTCCAGTATCGGAACTCAGTACATTGTTTACGAAATACTGTTCATTCATGTTGATGTATATATATGAAAAAATTTTAATGATTCAAACAACTATATTGGAAAAAAGCCTTATTCCCCTATCATCTAATTTATTTCTTTTTCAAAAGTGATTGAAAAATATTTAGATCCTTTAGTAATTAATACATGACTTGTTTTTAAATAATTATTCAAATTTCTTATTCAGATCTACGAAATCCATAACTAATTACGCTGTCGATCCACTTAACAACATGGCTACACAGCCTCTGAAGTTTCCAAATCTAGTAACAGGTTTTCAAAGAAATCCTGTTCATGCTACTCAAGCAGCTCTGTACACCCGATATACCCCTCAGGAATGGTTTCAAAAGCAAGTTATGTTCTACAATGAAGCTGATTCTAACAGATTTTATTCTGAGAGAATAAGGAATGATGCTGTTAAAATCATGAGGTATGTACTAATAGTAAGATGATTCCTCTTCAAAAACATGAAATTTATTAAGTATAAAAATCTATGATACAATAAACATTATTTTCCTTAATGCCTGCTCTTAACTAACTTCTATCATTTCTAGAGAAGCAGAAGAAAAAATACATCATAATCAATACGATACAGGTAGGCGACTCGGTGAAAGAATAACCGATGTGACCTTCTGGCGAAATGAAGTTGCATCTGAATTAGAACGAATGATTCAAGAAATTGAGAGACTGCAAGATTGTCGAAGTGTCTTAGACAAAGCTGTTCAGGATATCGAAAATCCTTTGCACATCGCTGAAGAATGCTTGTATCACAGAGAAGCTAGAAAAGGTATTTCATTTTAATATTTAAAAATAATTATAAAGTTCCTCGATAATAGAGAAGTTTATAAATTTCAAAAGCATATCGATCAGTATCCTTGCTTGTAAACAGGGACAGAGCTTGTCCATGACGACACTGAAAAATGCCTTCTTCGTGAGGTTCAAAATCTGCGAAACGGACAGAAGAAACTCGAAATTTGTCTCGATAGATGTAAAGATCAGGTAAAAAGGAATTTGATTATACAACTAAGATGATAGCGACGCCTCTTAGCAATAGAGTACTATCTCAGCGGACAGAGCAATAAAGTCCTATCTCAATGACAATTCAAAACGATACTATCTTCGCGGCCAATTCAAGAAAGTACTATCTCGGTGGCCAGAGCAAGAAAGTACTATCTCGGCGGCCAGAGCAAGAAAGTACTATCTCATCGGCCAGTGCAATAAAGAACTATCTCGCCCGTCAAACTTATAATTTTGGGTTATACTCGCAGAATTTTTTTTGTTCGAATAGTTTATGGCTTCTTGCCGCCCTACAATAGACAATTCAACAGAATTCATACGCGATAAACAGGTCTTGAAAGTTTCAATATTAAATTCATGAACCGTAATTATAGAAATATATCAAGAGGCAATAAATTACAATTTTTTAATTGGACACATATCAGTATATATACTTAAAATTTGTATGAATTTATTTTTAACAAAGTCATAGTTTAAAGCTGAATTCTATAAACGTAATAAAAATTATTATTTTCTAATATCTGTACAATAATTATACAAGAATAATTATAGGAAAATTGAACAATAATCTTCTCCTTCATCACCGGAGTATTCGGGTTCATTTTCTTTGCTCAATTTCACCCTAAACGATTTATAACAGTCGTGATATGCGGGTGATATTATGTTATCATTACATAGACTTGAAAAATCTTTCGGTTTATGGTTGTGAAGACCTTGAAGTGAGTTGTAGGCATTACGAAGATTCTAATTTTTTCCAGAATAAAACAAATTTCAACTTAACCGTTGATTTATCGAGCCAAAAAACAATTTTGCGACATAACAGTTCAATTTTCAGCCCCAAGATTTGAACTTTGAACAAAAAATGTTCAATTTTGGAGCCAAAAAGACGAATTTTCTCCGAAACAGGAAAAATTGTAATTACTAACCAAGTTGTTGGATTTTCACATGAAATAGTCGTATTTTGAACCAACAACGATGCATTTTTTTAAATAGATCGATTCCCAAATAAAAAGGATGAGTTTTCACCAAATTTTGCAATTTTAATTCAAATTAGTACATTTTCGACAAAAAAAAAACAATGTTGAACGAAAGAGTTCAATATACCGCCAAATTACTGAATTTTCAATAAAATTGTTAAATTCTGAACAGAAAAAAGATGAATTCAACCAGACAACACGTATTTATAACAAAACAGTTAGGTCTTGAACGAGACCAGATTAATTTTTAACGAAACAATTGCATTTTCGAGTTATAGGACGAATTCGCAACAAAAAACTTTAATTTTCAAAATAGTACATAAATTTTGATACAAATAGTTCTATTTTCGAATTCAAATGTTCAATTATAATCCAAACATGGAAAAATTACATTTCAAGGTTGGAGAGGAATGTTGAAAAAAAATATTGGAATTTAATATTAAATTTATTTGAAATAAATCTTCAAGTCCAAAAATTAAATTTTTACAAAGTAATTCAACTTTCTACCAATTACATTCAATTTCCGCTGAAAAATATTGATTCCTAAGGATTAATTTAATATTTCAAGAGAATTCTCAATAAAATAGGTGACCTCAACCAAATAAGAATAATTCATACCAAAACTTGCAATTTAAAGAGAAAAGATAAAAATTCAACTAAAAAAAATCAATTTTTAGATAAAAAGAAAAAAAATTTCAAGAATGATGATTTTCGACTCTAAAATTTTTTTATTAGCTCATGGAAGAGAGAGTTAAACTTCACTGTTGAATCTTGAAGCTAAAAAGACGAATTTTCTATGAAAAAAGATTTTTTAGTCAAGTAGAAAAAAAGGTCACCGAATTGTTGAATTTTGGAGTAAAAAATACTAACTTTATAAAAAAACAGCAGAATTTCGAACACGAGAATATTTATTCTCAAGAAAAAAATTACTAACTTTCAACCAAGTTGTGGAATTCTCCACTAAAAAAGTGGGATTTTGAATGCATTCGAAAATTCTGGAGAAGTGTTTCGATTCTTATCTAAAAGGGATAAGTTATTGACTAACTTTTGAAATTTTCACCAAAAAGATGAATGACCAACCAAAAAGTTTCACTTCAAGAAGAGAAACTTTATTTTTGACTTTCAAACTTTTCTTTGAAACTTTGTCTTTCAAGAAGACAAATTTCAACCAAAAATACGAAGTATGTACAAAAAAGTCGAGTTTCCAACCCAGAAATCTAATTTTTTTTACAGGGTGGCCGCTTTTTCCGACGAAAAAAATTCCCGGTCCTTTCCCGGCCATCAAAAATCTTTCCCCGTCATCAGAAAAATGGTTTTGTATGAAGGATAGTTATTACTTTTTGGCGTTTCAAAACATCTGTTTATTTGATATTACATACAAACAAGGCAATTCTTAACCTAACTCTGGGTTGAAATACTTTAGTTGCCTAATATTTAACCTCTTGTGATTATTGTTTTCAGAGAGAGCCTTAACATGTTTCTGAAAGTAGCATGAAAATATCATAAAATGATAGGAAGAATTTAAAAAATGATTCATTTTGTACCTAGCAGAAATATTGAATGTTTTTAATATACCATTAGGCCAAATCCCTTTCGGGGTAAGCGGAACTCGTTTACGCTTTATCATTGTAAACAAATTATTATTGGTTAAGTTGTACACTGAGGAGGTCACCAGTCTCCTGCAGGAATCTGTTAGAAATTCTTACAAACTGCTGAAATAGGGGCTAGTCAGATTAGTACAAAATAATTTAGTTTCATTGAAGAAAAATCTGAAATTAGGAGGAAAACTCCCAAGTGTAAGGACCAAAAAATAAGAATTCTCAATAAAACAAACAATTTTAGAAATTAAATTTCGAGGCCAGTTCAAAGAGTAAAAAAAAGGAACTCATCCTGGTATAACCGTGTAGCTCTGTCGAGTGAAGATTCTTCTATATTGAAAATTGTCACTTTAACAAAAAAGAATATTGGAAACACATTTCTCGTGAAATATTGAAAAAATGAATGCAAATTTAGGCGAGCTTCAAACAAAAGTGGGTCCTTTCGAGTCTGTCTACTGAACAATGAAAAAATGAGTTTCTGCTCTTGAAAATCAAACATAAACCAGCCACAGTTTTATGGAGGGGGGGGGGGGGCTGTTGAATATTCTTGAATACCTGTCCACATAAGAACTATTCGAATTTTGTACAAAATAATTGAGCTTCATTGAAAAACTAAAAAAAAAAAATTAACTGAATTTTCTCATTAATGACGAATTTACAACAAAATAGTTTGATTCTCGAATGGAAAGATGAACTTCCTATCAAGAAGTGGAATTTTCTGCCAAAAAGATGAATTCCTAAGCCAGAATACATGCATTTCCAAATCAAGAAGATGAATTATCAGCAAAAGAGTTGGATTTTCAAACACAAAAAAAGAGAATATGATTATTCATTAGAAAAAGTAATCTTTCGCGAAACAATTGAATTTACAAATGAATAGTCATTATACCATTGAAAACAATTTTCCCAGCAAAAAATCGAGATTTATATGAATCTTCTGAAATTCCCGGTTACCATTCGCATTCCCGGTCATTTCCCGGTCTCAAAAAATTCCCGGTCATTTACCGATTTTCCCGGTTTTCCGGTCCAGCGGCCACCCTGATTTTATAATTAAAAAATCGAAAATTTGATACAAATTTGTCTTCTCGAATGAAAAATTAAATTATTTCATCAGAAATTTACATATTTTGATGAAAAATATATTTTTTTGTCGACAATTATTTTTTTCTTCGGAAATTATTATTCTTCTTCGAAAATTTTTCTTTACAGCTAACAACTAAAGTTATACAGTTAAACATTTTCCATTTCAGTCGAAGATTCATATGGTTGAAAACTCTTCTGTTTGGTTTAAATTAATTTTTGGAACCAAAAATGTTACTATTACATTTTTGTTTGAAAATTTTCATTTCCATAGTTCAAATTTTAACCAATTAGTTAAAAAATGGTATTTTTTGTTTGAAAATTAATTTTTTGTCAAAAATTAAACTATTCTAGTTCTAGGTTTATCATTTCAGTCTAAAATTCTTCTTTCTCGTTCAAAATTCAACTACTTCAGTTAAACATTTACAATTTGATTTGATTCTTCATCATTTTGTGTAAACATGTAATGATTTGTTTGGAAGTTATTATTTTTTTGTTTGAAGTTAGTTTTTTTTATATAAGTAATTTTTTTTCAACTGAAAATTTAACTTATTTTAATTGAAAAGTCCATAGTTTAAATTGAAATCTATTTGTTTAGTTAAACATCCATTTTTCCAATTTCAAATTCAAGTTTTCAAATTCGCGATCTCTTTGGAAACTCAACTCCTTTGGTTGAAGATTCTTTGTTTTAGTATAAAACTTTAGTATAAAACTATTATGTTGAAACTCTGTATGTTTTCTTAGAAAATTATTCTGTTTCCAAATTCATTTTCTTGTTTGAATATTCACCTTCATGGTTGAAAATTAAAGTGCTCCAGTTAAATATTTATCTTTTCAGCTGAAAATTCATCTTTTTGGTTTGAAATTCAACTGTACATTGGCATGCAGTTCCTGCGGAATATGTGTGGTAAAAAACTAATGAACAAAGTGAGAAATGAGTGGATTCTGTCAAAATTTTGAACCAAAATAAAAATTTCTTCAAAATTTTGTACCTCATGTAATATAAAAACGTAATTTATTGTTCCCTTAGGTTTTATTTGTGCGAAAAAAATTGCCTGCTGCATTTTGAGCTAAATCACAAATTGTCCACTATACCAACAACAGGAAACATGATTCTCTACAAAAAACATTATTATTATACATAAGAGATAAATTCTTATAAAACTGCTAAATTTTGAAGTCATAAAGAAGTCAACAAAAAAATAAAATGACTGTTGAGAGGAATTGAATTAGGAAATTTTCTACGGCCGTTTCGTATAATATTATAACAAATAAACAATTTTATCCTCCATCGGTCATCCACAAATATAAATAATTATGTTGAAAATCTGGTGTGAAAATGTCAAGCCGTGACTGAGATAGGATTCGAACCCAGGTCTCTCGATCGCTGGTTGATTCCAACCTCTAAAATAAGAAAACAGTCAACGGGCAAGTAAGAGGCATGGGTTCGACTCCCAGTGTAGTCAGAGCGTGAAATTTTTTCCTGAAATTTCTAGCATTATTATTCAGGTGGATGGCTCACTGACTAAAAATATAAATTTTCAACCTAAATTTCCAATCTTTATAATTGCCCAGAATTATTATTTTTCCGAGAAATACCTACTGCAAATTTCTACGTCAAAGTTTATACAAGTGTGGGTGTATTCTCGGGCGTTGCGATAATCACGTTTAAAATTAAACCTCAGCCTGCGAGTTCTGCTCCACGATCTCGTGGAAATGTGACATTATATCGGATTCTTGCACTCAATGGATATTCGTGGAATATAGAGAATATTAATTAATTCCCATTAACTAAAGCTTAAACGATCATTCACGAATAATTAGTACTACTTCATTCAAATGAACAATGCATTTTAGATCCAATATTGATTACATTCAATTAGTTTATGGGCATATGGATCTATTTACCGACGATCGGTAAGAGAGTTCGCCTGCTAGAGTATTTACCATCAAATATTTTTCACATGTATGCAAAACACATGTTTTCCTCACAACTAAGTTTATTCTTCTTTCTCTTTTCTTTAACCTATAAAGCTGACTTATCAACAAAGTTCCTACAGAACCTAGAAAATCTGGGAAAGACATGGAACTTTAAAAAAAACGTGGAAAACCTGAAATAGTCCTAGAATTTTGAGAAAGAGCTTGAAAAGTTTTATCGCCATTGCTTTTTTGGAAATCTAATAGCAAACATATATTGAAAGAGAGGCCCGGCAGATCATGATTGGCCCGAGTGGGTAGTTGGTCTCAGAATTTTGAATTTTATCCCAGAAATTTTCAGAAAAGAGCAGAACAAATTTTTTTTTTAATTGAAAAAAAGGTTTCGTATGGTTTTTTTTGAAAATTAATATTTTAGGTTGAAAACACATCTTCCTCGCTTGAAAATTCATCTGGCTAGCTGGAAAATAGTATTTCGAGGTTAGAAATCACCTTTTTGGCTTTTTTGTGTCAAAGTTCATATTTCCGGGTTGAATTTTTTACTTTTTTTTTGAGACATTTGAGTAATGAGCTTAGAAACTCAACTGTTCTAATGAAAATAAACTTTTTCCAAAAAATTCGTCTCTTTATCCAGAAAATTACAATGTATTCTTGACAGTTCGAGTTTCTGACTCGAAAATCGAACTATTTGGCTGGAAATTGGTCTTTCTAGATTGAGATTTAAAATGAGAATAAAAAATTGACATTTTTTCGGGAATTTACTTTCTGTAGGAGAGAATTCGTCTTTTTGGCCTAAAAATTCAACTGTTTGGATTAAAAACAATTTCGTGGTTGAAAATTCAACTATTTTTTCTAAAAATTCCTTTACTTTTATTGAAGATCAACTTTTTTGGGAAACATTTGTCTTCTTCAGTTTTGGAATATTTGTTTATACTCTCTCCCTGTCACGGGTTTGAGAGTCTCGGCAGAACCTTCTCTCTATTCCTTTGCACACCTCACCACTAAGAGTTCGACTATTTTGTTGGGCATGAACTTTTGGGACAAAAAATAGTATTTCAGTATTCGGAATTGAACAGTTCTTTTGAAAATTTGTCTTTTTGGCTTGAAAATTTAACTGTGATTCAAAATAATTTTGTTGTTGGAAATTCAACTATTTTTGCTAAAAATTGATTTATTTTATTGAATATCAACTTTTTTGTGAAACACTTGTCTTCTAAAGTTGAAAGTTCAAGTATTTCTTTGAAAGCTAACATTATTGTTGGAAATTCAAATTTTCTGGTTAAAAATTCCTCTCATTAGCTTCAAAATTCAACTATTTTGTTGAAAATTAATTTTGGGGACAAAAAATAGTATTTTAGTATCAGAAATTCAACAGTCCTTTTTGAAATTCGTCTTTTTGGGTTGAAAATTCTATTAGATTCATAGAAATTTCAAATTTTAATTTGAAATTTACTTTTTCGTAGGAAATTTGTTCATTTTGGTGGGGAATTCTTTTTTATTTTCAGAGAAAGTTATTAGTTTATTTGGATGGAAATTCTCTTTCCAGGGTTGAAAATTCAACTGTTTTGTAA
>WSXT02063460.1:0-12562 GCA_011762715.2 Neuroterus valhalla
TTGAACTGTTTCGTAGAAAATTCGTCTTTTTGGCTTCAAAATTCAACAATGAAGTTGAACTTTCTCTTCCATGAGCTAAGAAGAAAAATTTTGAGTAGAAACTCATCTTTCTTGAAATTTTTTTCTTTTTATTTAAAAATTGTTCTCTTTCAGTGAAATTTTTCTCTTCAAATTGCAATACTTGGCAAAAATTAATGTATCTTGGTTGAGTTCACCTATTTTGTTAAAAATCCTCCCTTTCTGATATTGAATGTTACGGGTTTTGATTCAAAATTAGAGTACTGCTCAGTTGTGATTTGAAATATTGAATTAACCCTCAGGAATCAATCTTTTTCAGTAGGAATTAAATGTACTTGGTAGAAAGTTGAACTACTTTGTTAAAAATTTAATTTTTGGACGTAAAGATTTAAATTGAATTAATTTATCATTAAATTCCGATATTCCTCTGTACATTCCTCTCCAACCTAAAAATGAAATTTCTCCATTTTTGGATGATGGTTGAACATTTGAATCTGAAAATCGAACTATTTGTATAAATATTAATGTACTATTCTGAAAATATCAGCCATAATTTTTTACTCCATAAATCGCCTGTTTTGATGGAAAAATTTGATTTCTTGGTCCAACATTGATATTTTTTTATGAAAATTCAACTATTTGGTTGAAAATCATACTATTTGCCCAATATTAAAATTCGAAAATCGAACTATTTGGAAAAAACTCATCGTTGTAGATTCAAAATTCGACTATTTCATGTAAAAAACCAAAAACTTGGTTAGTAATTATAATTCTTCTTGTTTCGGAGAAATTCGTCTTTTTGGTACCAAAATTAAACATTTTTTGTCTAAAGTTCAAATCTTCGGAATGTTGAGTCTATAATATATAACCGCCCGCGTATCACGATTTTTATAAATTGTTTAGAGTAAAATTGAGCAAAGAAAACGAAACCGAATACTCCGGTAATAAAGGAGAAGATTATTGTTAAATTTTCTTGTGATTATCGTACCGATATTAGAAAATAATAATTGTTATTACGTTCATAGATTTCGGCTTCATATTATGACTGTCTTAAAAATAAATTAATAAAAATTTCAAGTAAATATACTGATATGTGTCCAATCAAAAATTTTTAATTTATTGCCTCTTGATATATTTCTATAATTACAGTTCATGAATTTAATATTGCAACTTTCAAGACCTGTTTATCGTCGTATGATATCATGGTATAAAAACATATAATTCGCTCAGTATCGCGAGAGTCTTCACAAAATGCATTCCTATTCGTACCTAACGCTTCAGACGAGCGCGCTTACAAGGAAAATTTAACTGTTCCGAAAAGTGGAAAAAGTTTGCGGAATTTTAACAAAATAGAATGTCACTTTTGGACAGAGCTAAAATTTGTCATAAACTGGAAGACATACCTTTGTACAATTTGATAAGCAATTTTTTAAAAATTTGATATAAATTTACGAATAACAGGAAAAATTTATTTCAAAAATTCTAACCCGCAAAATCTAAAATCTTGAAAGCTGCATGTAAGAAAATGAATTGACGGTTTGTGAAATTTTGACAATGTTGCTATCCATAGTTTCGCGAGCTCATGTATCAAAGAGCTGAAAGCTGTTTGTGAAATTTTAACAAAGTATTGATCCATATTTTCGTGAAGAGTGTTGTCGATTCGGAAAAAAAAAATCGATACGCTTTTGTTCACGTGTTGTATATGTGTGTGCACGGCGGAAGGTCATACATATTGATTCACAAGTCTCTTAATGTCTAATTTTAAATACAAATACATACGCATATCATTTCTTGCCTATAACTATAACTAATACATGTATATCGCTATTTGTTCACGCAATCTGAAGCACGCTACACTTTGAATCTTCTTGTTCGGATCGCTCTTATATAATAAACTCATGAAGCGATCACCACTTACGAGAAAATGATCAGAGATAAGTCAAAATTTTTCGAGGCCTTAAATCCACACGGAAAGGGAAATGGGGCGTCTGCCAGCTCCGCACTGAGATGGTCGTCTGCTCTGATGCGTGGACGCCTAAATGTCCGTTTTCTCGGCGTGTGGCGCGGCAAGTCATCTCCTTCGTTCACGCGCTCAAGTGATCGGCGGATAATCCGCCGAATCCGAGCCTTCGGACTCCGAAGGAGACGACGGTTTGAAAACGGTCCGAGAGCTCGGCAGATTATCCGCCGGAAGAGTTCGGCGCGCATTCAGACAACACTAGCAGCGTCTTGCTGCCCAAAATAAGCATTCAGGCGTGCATTCCCTTTCCGTGCAAGAATGAGATTATTGAAATTGTTTTGGAATAGGTCAGGTCATTTGCTCCTCAGATAAAAACTCTTCTCGTAATGAGAAATCTATAAAAATTAAACAAATTTAACTACACATTTCATGAAGTAATAAATTTTCTCGGAGAAATGGATTTTTTTAAGCGAGAGAATGTCACAAATGAATTTGAGAAGAGGAGCAGTAATTGCATTTAATCACTTCTAAATTTCCGTCATAACTCTTGATCGATAGAATAGTTCTAGTATTTCAATACAACGTGGTGGTTGATTGTTCAAATTTAAATTACTCAATACAATTATATATGAAATATCAATATCATCATAAATCTTCGATAGAATGATATTTAAAGCCGTCGAATAAAAAGAATTAGAGATTCCCAAGCACTCTGATCTGTTACGAATCATATGATTACACTTTTTACACTTTGCTCATATTAGTCCAGGCATTGCGTCGGAAAAATGAGTAAAATTCCCGAAAAATTCCTTTTTCCAAATTTTTTTTTGAGAACGCTTTATTAATGAAATCAATTTTGCGCACTAACTTGGGACATAAACTTCGAAATGTGGTCGTACTTCCACTTTACGGTACACTCAGGTGCGTCTATGCAGAAAAAGTGCACTTTGCAAGGTCATACCTCGTGACCTTTTAGGGCTAGGACACTTTTTCTTTTTTGAACTTACGCTAAATTGACTCTACTTTTATTATTTCTGTACAAATTTTGTCGTGGGACTTACGGGAAACGACGCATTTCCAAAAAACAAAACCTCTCCGTTTTTGGTTAAAAATGACCCCAAAAACGGAATTTTTAAAACCTCGCAATTTCTAAACTAATAGGGCTAGAAGACTTTTTTTTCAAATGTACGCAGATTTTTGTTTACTCTATTTTAATACTTAGCATCATTAACGTAAATTTACCCTGAAACGATTTATTTTTAAAAAATTGAAACTTTTTTGTTTGCCCCTCAAAAAAAGGCAAAAACAATCAACTTTGAGGGGTCATAACTCATGACCTATTTTAGTTAGAAAATTGTTTCTTTTTTAATCACAGGGAATTGAGTCTTCTTTAAATCACCCGCGGAAAACTTATCTGTGAAATTATTAGGAAGGAAGGTACAGAGTGGTTTTTGAGACTTAGCGATTTTTCGCTGAAAATCCAAAAAATTGGGCAATTTTCAATTTATCATAACTCGGGACCTATTGAAGATAGCGGAATATTTTTGTCACAAAATTTTCTCATAATTTAGTTTTGTTTCTTTCACCTGTTGGACATTTTGCTCTACGATGCAATGGGAATTACCCGTACACGCAAACGCGAAATTTTGAAATGTTTCCAAACAAAAAACCGGGTTCCCCCTCCTAATCGAGGACACTTTTTTGATATGTCAAAGAGGACCCCTTAATAAAGCGGTCTCAAAAAAAAATTGGAAAAAGGAATTTTTCGGGAGCAAAAGTACCAGATGCCTGGACTATATACCGGCTCGATCCATGGCAAACATGGCGCGACTTATCAAGGTGGTCATTCGGCGGACGATTTTAAATTCCCGGTCATTTCCCCGTTCTTCAAGGTCAATTTTTTCAATTTTCCCCGTCAACTAGAAGCAAAATATTTATATTTGTCGTATATAATATAATATATATAATATATATAATATGCATATTTGTTTATATTTGTTCATTCTAAACATCCATTAACACAACAGATTAAACATTGCAAAATAAATCAATTTTGAAGGAAATACTTTGATTTCCAACGATAAAATATCATTTTCTTACGAACATTGGAACAGGTAAACTTACAATTTAAAAATCGATTTACGATAACAAAAATCTTCAACCAGAAATGTTTAATTTCAAAACAAGAAGATGAATTTTTAGCTAAAAAATAAATATTTAACTGGAGCACTTCGTTTTCCGACCACGAAGGGAATATTCAAACAAGAAGATTATTTTCCGAATAGGGAGGATCATTTTTAAGAATAAATGTAATGTTTCAACAAAATAGTCGAATTTCAAAGTCCAAAAATAAGGATGTTCAACCGAAAATGGAACAGTAACATTTTTAGTTTAAAAAACCAATTTCAAACCGAGCATGAGTATTTTATACTAAAAAAAAAAAGAATCTTCAACCGAAGGAGTCGAGTTTTCAAACTGATAAATAACTTTTACTGAAAATATTAATAAACGAAAATTTCACTACTCAAATTTTAAATTGAGAAAAAATGAATGTTGAGCTGAACAAATAGATTTTTAAATGAAACCATGAAATTTCCAATTGGGATGAGTTAAATTTTCATTTAAAAGAATTACTTATAACAACAACAAAAAAAAACTTTAAAAAAAAACTGTCAGAGGAATGATTACATTCATAAACAAAATAATGAAGAATCAAACGAAATTGTTAATGTTCAACTGAAGTAGTTGGATTTCAAATCAGAAAGACGAATGTTTAACTGAAATGATGAACATTCAACTCAGAAGAATAGATCAATTTTTGACAAAAAATAAGTTTTCAACCAGAAAATACAATTTTCAACCAAAAATTACTATTCTTCCACAAAATGGTTGAAACTCAGAATTTTGGAAGAAGAATATCATTTTCCGAAGAAAAAAATAATTTTCTACAAAAAATCGATTTTTCAACAAAATATGTGAAGTTTCAACGAAAGAATTGAATTTCCAATTCAAAAAGATAAATTTTCACCTAAACGTCAAATATTTGGAACTAGAAAAGATCAATTTTCCACTAAAAATGGAACAGTTGAATTTTCAGTTGAAGTAATTCATTTTCACATAAATAGATGTATTTAAAGCGAAAGATGAATTTTGGACCATGAAGGATGAATTTGTAATGAACCATGTAAACAAGCTTTCAATCATAGCTCAGAAATATTTCTTCTTCGGAAAACTACTTCTACTCTAACGACTACTTGAAGTACTTTCTTTATTTAAAATTAGGAAGAGGGAACTTTAAAATTTTTACGGATTTTGAATCAGAGGAACGATTTTTGCAAATTCTTCTCTTCTAATTCCGAATTATAATTAGTTTAAAAAGTTCACATTCCATTTAAAAGATCCCCTGTTCCAATTGAAATTATACTTCTTCACTGAAACTTCCTTTTTCATTCATAAAAAGAAAGTGGTCATTTATCGTATCTTTTTGGTAGAATTTTTAATAGTCTACGTTGAGTCAAGTCAATTCCCGGTTTTTTCTCAGTCAATAAAATCCCCGGCCATTTCCCGGTCAAGTCGCCACCCTGCGTTATTATTGCCATGGTAACGGCTTCCTTCCGATAGAAATTCGCGGAAGAGAACTGAACGTCGCACAGTGGTTGAAAATGAAGGAAAACTGGCCAAAAGTCGAAAAAAACATTTTCTCCGAACCTATTTCCGTTGATTGGTAATACTTGAGTGATGTTTTCCCCATCGTTTTCCATCGCTGTAGTTGAGCAGACGTTCTCACTTGCTCCAAGCTATCATTTCAAAATTGACCGTCGAGAGTCACTCGTGAAACGTTCGTACCCGTAAAAAAAATCGTTCGCTCCGAAAGTGCATCACTTTTTAATGGATTGTCGGATTTTATTATACAAAATGGAATCTTCTCCTAAAAGTAAGTATAATTTTCTGTTGTTTACAGGAAACACGAAGTCACATCGTTTCACTTTGGTATCTTGTCAATCTAGTAGAGAAAAATTCAATGTTTATAATTACAAGTATGCTTTCGAAAACGTTTTTAAAAAAATTCCCGCAAAACCCCGCTCCGGAATTTTTTTGTCATACCCACATGACCTTCAAGTAACTTATGTCCAAAGCCCAACTGCCACTTACTGCAACTTTCTATATTATCGAAAAAAGTTTCGTAAATAATTTAAAGACAAAAAATGTAAAGGGATAAAGTTCCGAAAAGCGCTTATCTCCGATCAATCCGGAACTTCGTACACCTATGTATTTCAGCGCGCTGATCACGAATATGATCGTAAAAATGCCCGCAAATATGATTTTCATGGTAAAAACCATAAAAAACCCATGAAAATCATGTTTCTTCATGGATATATCCGTGAATAGTGAAAATTGATAAAAAAGCTTCAAAGAAAAATTGTAGATCCTTCGAAAATACATATTTCATGTAAAATATGTTTTTACCCTACGACTGATGGTTTTCGACTAAAAAGACGATCTTCATATCAAATTCCTAATCAGCGACTTCGAAAACCCCCGTTAACAACTTTTTCAGTAAATCAGATGTCATTCTTAAGTAGTCGTCTGCCATTTTTATTCCGCCATTTTATTTTCGACGAACCCAATATCAAATTCCTAATCAGCGACCTCGAAAACCCCCGTATACAATTTTTTGAGTGAATCAGATGTAATTTTTCAGTAGTCGTCCGCCATTTTGAATCCGCCATTTTGTTATTTAGAAACTCAATATTCAATTCTTATTCAGCGACCTCGAATACCCCAATATGCCGAGTTTAAGACGAATCGGACGAAATTCTCGACTTTTGACCAGCTTTTCGGGATTTTCAACCACTGTGCTTCCTCAGCATGGAGCACTTTGTGAAAAATTATAAATCTCTTTGAGACTCTTTCTTTGATTTGCAGTTCATTTTTTCGTTTCTGTGTTTGAGAAAATTTCTATTCCGAATATTTCAAATAACTGATTGTTCTGTTTTTGAAGAATTGATAGTTTTCTTAAGACATTGTAACAAACTATGGAATAAAAATTGGAAAATCACTTGTCTCATAATGAATGTTAAGTATTCGTAAAGTTTTTTTCAAATATTCGCTACTCTAATCCACTTTCCGATAAATTTATATGGAATCTTTTATAAATTGTGGCCTGTCCAAAAGTGACATTCTATTTTGTTAAAATTTCGAAAACTTTTTCCACTTTTTGGAAGTTATTTTTTCCGTGTATAAGTCACGCTGCCATTTTTGGGTTTCGCATATGAATTATGTTGATTTGTTTATTGTAGAGCGGCAATAAGCCATAAAATATTCGACAAAAAAATTCGACGAGTATAACCTCGATAATTCGACCCTCTATAATTCGAATTTTCGATAATTCAAACTTTTTTTTCGGCCCCGGCTGAAACCTGATGTTTCCCATGGTAATATTTCCCGATAATTCGAAGTTCAATAATTCGAGTTTCTCGATAATTCGAAGAGAATTGTATGTCCCGCCATGATGATATCCTCTCTAATTCGAAGTACAGCAATGCCCAACTCACAACTGCAATGAACTCATATTTATAACTTAGGCGGTTGCATGTGCTTGGTCCGTGGTGAATGGTGGGGGTTGGCGTGTGTGACAAGAGGGGGCAGACTGCCCACTACCGTGCATTTGATCTCACAAGAGGGGGTGATGGTTGTGGCCTCCTCACCCCCCCTTTTGTGTAGTTCAATGTTGATAGCGGAAGTTGCACAACACAGAAGAAAATTACTGAATTTTTAAAATAATCTACTATTTTTAAAATACAAGACGGCTCTTTTCAGGGCCACCAAATTATTCTTGCGTCAGATAACATATTGTTAATTTCAAACTTCTCCATAACAGACATAAACGTAATTGCATGCTACCATATTCTCCCATTCCCTGATTCCTCTCAGCCTTTCGAAATTTTCCCGTTTGATTATGATTTTGTGGGAATTACAATATTAATTGAAAAAAACATTTTTACACTGCGTGCGTCAAATGTACTTCGATACTTCGAGGAAATCAATTATACGTTCTATGGGACGCATAATAAACGTATGAACGAATTATGTTCGTTTATACTCTTATGTTCGATAATTCGAATTCTCGATAATTCGAAGTTTTTTGCGGGTCCCGGAGCACTTTGAATTATGAAAGTTTTACTGTATATATGACGCGATCTGAAGAGAGACCCCTTAGCGGCCAATAATCGATGTTCTTATTCTTAATGTTTCACGTAGATTCGAACTTGCTCTTTAGGGTGGCAAAGTTAAAAAAATTCCATCAATAATAAATTAATTCAGTCCAAGCGTTTAAACATTGTCGTTCGGGAGAGTTCTATCGGCCCGTCGCACAGTGGTCTAGAGGACCCAAAAAGTTGGCCATAAATCGAAAATCGAACTTTTTTTTCTCGCTTTCGAGTACACTAATTCATTATTGACATATTTATACATCAAATGGCAAAAGGAAAGCACGCTTAGTTACCTATACGACTGCAGGGAGCGCTGCAAAGTCAGCTATTCATTTGTTTGCGTAGAGCGTGCTCCGCAACGTCCAAGTTCGCGCTCAGTTTTAAGTGATATTGCGTTACATAGAAAAGCTGAATTTTTTGTTTTATTGAAGGGACGGCTGTTGAAGGTATGTATAATGAGTTTTTGATGCGTCTCGATCGTTATGTGGTCTATCAGGATATTTTTGAGTAACACATACAAAAAATCTCTATCGTTGCAAAAACCCATTCATATAGTTGTAGTTTAACGCGGTTCACTCAAGATTTAAATTGGGTTATCTAACTGAAGACCAATTGATTACAAATTTTTGAAATTTAGCTGCACATGTTTGCACCATTCGTCACGAATCGGTTTTTTCGTGAGCGCTCGCGCGCTCGTCAATGGGCCATCAGGTAGGCATTTGTCGTACGGGATTTATGGAATCTCCACGTTTTGAGACCTCCTGATTCCGAAAAAGTAGTTTCCACCTTGATGTCTGTCTGTCTGTCGTCGTTGCCGTTGTCGTTGTCGTCTTTTTACTCCATAACTTTTGAAAGACTAATCGGATTGGATTGCCCTTCCGCACCCATATTAAGGGACCAAAAAGACAAGTCGAGTTGGTTAACTAGCTCTTTTGGATCAAAAATAAAAGAGGGTCAGCATTTTGAAGATTTTTTTGGACTTATTTTCCAAGACTCCAAAATTGTAAGTACAGTTTCTTGTAGTAGGTAAAAAGTGAAACAATTTATCCACATGATTTTTTTTTGTTGATAAAAACAAAATTTTCAGAGTTGTGGCCTTTTTTAAAATTAAAAGATATAAACGAAAATTAGAATTTTGAGCCAAATAACGCAAGATTGAAAAGAAAGTCAGGGAGAAAAAATATTTCTTTTTTGGAGCCCTACAAGATCGTGAATCCAACTTTTTGAATTTTCTCATAAAATCGAAAATTTCAATTTTTAACGTACAAAAAATAATGAAAAAAAAAATCGAATTCTCATTTTGTCATTAAATCTTACATTTGAATTCCTTGACCTCGAAAACCCCCGACTGCAAGTTTTCGCGAGCGTCATGGCACTTTTTCCAAAATCGGTCGGCCATTTTGGATCGTCCATTTTGTTTTTTGAAATTTTGATCACATGGTTGAATTCCTTGACCTCAAAAACTATAGGATACCGATTTTCACGCTTTTCTGTTTAAAATTCGATTCATGGACAACTTTTCGGGACCTCCAGACCACTGTGCGTCGCCACTTCTCCTACTTCTCCTCTAAAATTACGTTTGGCCGCTTAGGGGTCTTCCTTCAGATCACGTCACATATATAGAAGAAGAAGATTATTTTAAAGAGATTCAAGGATTTATTTTATGCAAATGTAGAATTTCTTCATAAATAAATTTATCAAGGATCACATTGCAAGGAAAAGAGAAAAATTTCACCTTGAAATCGAGTAAGGCCAACGGCTTCGTTGCTGTGGCAGGAAAGGTGTCACGTAAGCCCATTAGTCGTTCTTTTCTTTCATGAAGAAAGAAAGGTTTTCATCATTCGGCAGTGGTGGAAACTGAAATTTTGCTTTGTAATCCGTAACTAAAGCCGACAAACTGATGAAACCTTTCACACGTTCATAAACAGATGTATGCATACATGCATGTACATTTACATATGCACAAAAACACATTCATATTTATAAGGCTAATGGGTATGTGCGCTTATCAAGGCTTTCATTCAAAACAAATTAGAATCCCACGCGTAATAATAACCTGATTAGTCGGTCGTTGTACAGCGATTATCCGTCGCTAATGGAGCGATCACTTCTGACGCAACAGTTCGTTCATTGCAACTGCGTCAAACCGTACACCTATGTGGCGACATTCCTCTTTTGTCATAATTTATTGACTCTGGAAAAGCACTTGTCATTCTTACCAGTGTAATCATTAATCGATATTTAACGCTGTTAAAAAATGCTGCATTTACCTGTCACAGTTTTATTAACCAAGGGATTGTAAATAGAACAGGGTCGTTTTTCCATAAATGTTTGTGACTCCGGCCTCACGTCGGATATCTTGTTCAGATTCTCGAACAACTTTTTTTATAATTATTATTATTCCCTCCATTTCAAATTTGAGACTTCGATGAATTTTGATTGGAATTTTGAAAGACGAGAAGCAGAAAGATTTTCAAATTAGTGGAGGAATGTTGGGTATGGAAATGTTGTCGAAGGTATTCAGTTATTTTGGTGCCGAAACAATTTCCAGAATGATAAATTCAAACAAATTTTGATTACAGAGTAGATTGTGTATAATATTTTTCCCCTGCAAAAAAAAAAATTTTGGAGGAGGAAACTACAATAGTAAATTCAGTATTAAACATTTCCAACTAAATCTTAGAAGAATTTTAATTTGTCCAAAAAAATGTACCAATTTGCAAAGTTTGAAAATACATTCCCTTCGAAAAAATGAAATTAGTACATTTTTGTAATGGTCAAAAGTCTTCTAATATTCAGAATAATCTGAGTAGAATAACTGTTCATGCAAACCTGCTAATGATTTCTACTACTGATTTCTCTAGGTTAATTTAAATTTTTTGAAATTATTTTAACTTCGTAAACAAACTTTGTAGCTGCAAATTCGGGCCCCATTCTTATGGAACACTGGGCAGTATCCCATGCAGAAATCGCCCAATTTGGTCCAGATTTCCGATGTGGCCCCGATCGGGTTCGCCATATGTGGCTGTAGCATGGCTATTCCCCTGCTTTGGGACGGAACCACATTGGGGCTATCCCGCCTGTTATTAATTGCAGCGACATGTTTTTTGTAATATTTTATGAAAGCCGGAAGTTTTTTCCCATTCGCATTTCGTACGGTACTAAATAAGGATTTTCGAATAATTCAAATTTCCATCATCTTCGTTTTTCGTTTTTTTTTTATATTTCATATTATTTGCGAAATAAAAAGAATCTAAAACAAACTTTATATACTTTAGACAAAAGAATTTTTTTACTGGTATAAGTACCCAATCATTATGCTGAATAATATTGGTTTTCTGAATTTGGATAATCTTTATTGTAATTTCTCGAATTTATCATCAAAAATCTGAATTCGTCGGTACAACCGGGAAATTATTGTTTTTTATATAAAGTCATTTTTTAGGTGTTACACTTCCCCCTCCTTGATTTTTTATTCAAAATAGCTGGTTGACGAACTCGATCTGTCTTGTTGATCCTTCAAAATGTGTGTCAAAGATCTTTTTTCCGAAAGTTATCGAGTACATAGATTACAGGCTACAGACTACAGAGTACAGGCTGACAGACAGACAGACACCTTCATAAAAACCATTTTTTCTGACTCAGGGGGTCTCAAAACGTGCAGATTTCATCAAATCCTCGAAAGTCAATTTTCACATAAAACCAATAGCTTCTCATTCAGGATGAGAATGTTAAAATGCAGTAAATTATAGAACTGATATTCAAAATTTAGGTATTAATTATCAAAGTCTAATTTCTCATATCAAAATTAAAAAATTTTTTATTGTCCCGGCTTAGAAACGTATTACTCACATATCAAAACCTATATAGTGGCATGTTTTTGTCCAAGCTTTAAAATTAATTAAAATGTAACTTTTATAGTTTAAACTATCCTAGGTTATTATCATAAGGATTTTTGCATTTATTGTAATGTCATTCTAGTCTTTATCTCAATGAGATGACATCAAATAACACTTCAAATCGAACATTTTTAAAATGGAACTCCTATGAAGGTTATGTACATATACATTATTATATTACATTATTATATATACATTATTATTATATATACATTATTAATATTATATACATTATTATATACATTCAACATGCTTATTTAATAGAACATTGTTAGACTAACAATTATCATCGGAAACTTTTCTCTGGACTTGTGGTTTTTTCGTCAATTTCTATTCAATCAGCAAGGTAAATCTTAATATTTATTTCTTACAACTTTTAGAATCATCGTTTCTTATAGATGTTTAATGATACTACTTTGTACAATGATATTTGAAAAAAAATCTGCCCGCTGCGCGGGCACATTCTCATAGCG
>WSXT02063471.1:0-12561 GCA_011762715.2 Neuroterus valhalla
TTTACATAACGCTGTGCGTAAAATTTCGATTGTGCAGGAGGCATTCTCAGTGAAAATTACGAATAAGGGTAATCAAATACATTCAACTTTGGATAGGAGCTTAACCACGCGCAAGTGAAAAAAACCTAGTCAAACAGCATTGATACAAGCTAGGCCGCCATATTGAAAAAATGCACAGCTAACGATTGTGTTGAATGAAACCAAGATGCGCCGTGATGCTGGTATGCGCGAGTTGGACGAAAAAAGAACGTTTTTCGGCCAGACCATGAGTTGGTTGAACCATGAGTGAGAGACTCAAAGTACTTCAGGACTACTTAAATATTCGTGAAAATGTTTGAATGTAATAAGAAATTAAATCTTTTTTTTCAGGTTCCGATCCCCCTAAAAATCTCCCTTGAAAAATTTTCCCCCCCAAGGTTACCCCTAAAGAGTTTGTCCCCCTAAAATTCCCCCTGGAAGACAGAAATCCCCCCATATCTAGGGGGAAAACCCCCAATCTGGCAACACTGGGCCCGAACGAAGCGAGGGCAGCACGACACGAGTCAGTGATCTCAGCCATTCGCCACTCGACATGTACGATATTTTTCGGAAAAAGGGCATCGAAAACTCAGCTTTCGACAACTCTTGAGTGATAGTGAAATAAGAAAAATTAGAGTTTGAAGGTTATGGTTGACAACATGTGACAATCACATATATAATTACGTTAATGGGTTGGCATTATTGACGCCTATTACGCGCGCTACTCAGTGATGCCGCTACAGAAACACTCAAATTTCTTCTGCTTGCCCAGCTGATTTACTTTTGCCGCTCCAGCTGATTTCGATTCGCCACTCGTGGCGAATACAAATCTCGGCAGTTGAAAGAAAATTTCGTGTAGAAAATTAAACCAACTCAAACCAAAAACAGTTGCATTTTTAACCTTATAGCTGAATTTTAAGCTAAAAAGACGAATTTCATAGGAATATAATAGTTAGAATGGAAGAAAGCAACAAGATAGGTTCCGAGCACTTCCGGTGATAGCGACCTTGAGATGTAGAGTATGGACACGGCAGAGGGAAGAAAAAAGAAAGAAAGGCAAGAAGATTAAACATGGGCAGTTAAGGGGAGGATGAATGGAGAGGATTAGTAGAAAAAATGGAAAATAAGGAATTAAGAAGTGTGGAAGCGGAAGGAGTACACACGCAGCTAGAAAAACTTAAAAGAGTGATTGAGAAGGTGAGAGAGGTGGTGAGGCGGACAGAAGATGGAGAGGGGAGAAGAAGAGGATGGTGGGATGATGAATGTAAGGAATTTGAAGACAGGCTGAAGGAGAGTGTAGAAAAATGGAGGAAAGGGTAATAAGAATGGAGAGAACTTAATAGAAGGAAACGAGCGCACGAAAGGATGTCAAGCCGGAAAAGGCAGGAGGAGAAGTTAAGATACATGGAAGAAGTCGATAGAGCAGTAAGAGGAGGGAGGGGGCGAAACGCTATAAATGAGGACAGAAAAGGATGGAAAGGTATGAATAAGGAAATCGGAATAGACGAAAAGATGGAATATTCCGAAGCTTTACTAGCGGGCGTGGGAAATAGGGTAAGGGTGAAGGAAGAGAAGCGGTTGTGGGAGATGAGGACAGTGGGGATGAGATTAGTCAAAAAGAGATAAATGACGCAATCATAAAACTGGAATGAAACAAAGCAACAGATGGATATGGCTTGAAGAATAAGGCACTGAAATATGTCGAGGAAGGGTTAAAAGAAGAGATTTGGAAGATTTGCCATAATATCTGGAGAGGCGAAGGGTGGCCCAAAAAATGGAAGACAGGGCTGGTAGTACCGTTGATTAGGAAAGGAGAGAGGAATAAGGTAGAGGAGTATAGGGGTATCACGCTCATGTCAGAAGGCAATAAAATTTATGCGGAAGTACTTAGGAATAGACTAGGAAGAAAATTGGAAGCAAAGGGAAGTATACCACATAACCAAACGGGCTTCATAAAAGGTATAAGAATAATAGATGATATATATGTATTTAATTATTTGGTAAATATAAACTTGGGTCGAAAAAGAGGGGAACTTGTTGCACTGTTCGTGGATTTCAGAGCAGCTTTCGATTCCGTGAATAGAAGAGTCCTTGGGGAGGCCAGGAAAGAAAAAATAATAGATGATGGTTGGATATTTATAATTCCTTAGAGTTATGTAAAGTCTCTCAAACCCGTGAAAGGGATATAGTAGGAACAAATAAAGAATCTATTCAGTTCGAAAATTCAATATTTTGATGATTCTATCGAAAATTTGAAAATATTGTTAAAAGATTGTCTATTTGGTTAAGGATTCAACTATTTTGTCAGAAAATGGTCTCTCTTCCTTGAAATAACCTAGTCAAAGAATATCTCTTTTTTATGAAAAGAAATCTCGTAGAAGTAAGATTTGACGGTCCCATTTTTTTTAATTATGTAATGAATTTTTAGTAAATTCTTGAATTCTTGGTGCTCCACTCATATTTTATCAGTAATATTACCAAATTTTCAATTATCAAGAATTCGAAAACCCTACACTGGTCCGGCAAATGAAAGATCCTCGGTTCAAATCCCAGCGGAGTTGAAAACCGTCCCTTTTTCTCACAGAAAATTTTATCAGAAATGATACTGTCTCCTGATATCGAATATGACTTTCTGACGAAGAAAAGGGAAAGAAACTTGCAAATGAAAATTTTATACAAAATCAACATATAAAGATAGTATGAAGACAGTCTTCTTTGTGAGGAAATTACCAACTTTGGTTATTTATAGCCCCCTTCAAATGTTGTGATCCTGGGATACGTATTTTTCAATTTCCATTTGAAACCAGAAGATAAAGATTCTCTTATATGGAAGTTCCTTAGTTGCATTCCAGTCGGATCGGATTATTGAGAGAGATGAAAAATTTTTGATAAAACACAAGGATCGTGTAACAAACATCTTTATTACTCACGCAGGTAATGCTATATTTTTGAACAAACAAGCGTAGATTTTTCCAAAGCAGTTCAAGTCCCAAAAAAAAAGATTACTAACCAAAAAAAATTAATTTTCTACCAAAAAAGATGATTTACACAAAATAATTGAATATTCAAGCAATAGACAAGAATTTTCTACTGAATAGTTGAATTTCTGAACCGGAAATATGAGTTTTTAACAACGAAGCTCACTTCGAAACAAATAGTGGAATTTTCTACATAAATAAGAAAAATTTCAACTCTGAAAGTCCAAATTTCAACGAAACAGTAGATTTCCGAAGAAAAAAATCCTTAGTTTATATTTTATAAATTTGGTAAGAAATACCAATTTTTCATGAAACAGTAGAATTACTGACCTGGAAATATTATTTTCGAAAAAGAAGTTGATTTTTCAGCAGATGGTTGAACTTTGAACTGGGAACGATCAATCTATATTCAAACATTGACAACTGATTGCGTAAATGTTTAACAAAGTTGCTCGACTTTCAACCAAATAGATGAAAAATAGTAGTAAAAATAGTAGTCAGGAAGGTCCATTTTCCACCGAAAAATACAAATTTTTACCATAATACACCCATTTTGAAACGAATTGTTGAATTCACAATGAAACATTCGATTTCCAACTAATAGTGGAATAGTTTGATTCCTATTCTAAAAAAAAAAATTCGAACTGAAACAGAACAAAGATGACTTTTCAATCGGATAGTTGAATTTTCAACCCACAAAGAGTTCGAAAAGACGAACTTTTATAATCAAAGGACGATGCCAAAGAAACAGTTGAATTTTTAACAAAAAGAAATTGTTCAACAAAATTGTTGAATTTTCAACTAAAGGGATTGATTTTTCACCAAGAAAGATTAGTTTCTGAGGAAAAAATTTTAGCCGATTTATTCAACCTAAAAACGGAAAGTGGATTTTGAAACATAAGGTTTGAACCGTCGAACGAAACAAATTGATTTTTGACGAAAAAATAGCATTGAAAAAAAAAGAGGAAAAATGCAATTAGGAGCCATGAACTTCCAAATTAGATGACGTATTTTTAGCCAAAAAAATAATCTTTTAACCGATATGGGTTTCCCAGTCAATAGGAAATGAAATCAAATTGTTGATTTTGTAAACCGAGAAAGGAAATTCTAAACGAAATAGTATTATTTTTATAGTAATAATAATGATAACGCTCCCGACCCAAAAAGACGAATTTTCAACAAAACAGTTGAATGTTCAAACGGACAACACAAATTTACTACGAAACACCTGAACCTTTGAACCAATAATATACATTCGAAACAAAAAAAACTTCATATTCAACCAAATAGTTGAATTTTTGATGAGAATTTTGAAATTTTCAACCCGAGAAGACGCAATTTCAACAAAACAGAAGTTTTAAGCGGAAGATTCGAATTTTCAACAAAACAGTCAAATTTCCAAACGAAAAATATGGATAGTTCATTGTATAACTTACAAAAATAAATTTCGAACCAAATAGTCGAATTTTTAAGCAAGAAAATTGATATTTACTTAAAACCATTTCCTTTCATTCCTGTAGCTGAATTTCTTAACCAAAAAGACGAATTTCTTGGTGTCAGTTGAAATGTGGAACCGACAAGTTTAATTTTTAACAAAAAAGTTAATTTCAAACAAAAAGAAAATGACATCCCAAGAAAAACTGAACTTTCAACAAAATACATGAATCTCCGACAAAAATTAGAATTTCACTCTTAAAAACCAAAAATTTAAATGTTGAATTTTCAGCTAAAAGAATTAATTTTCAACTAAAAGAATTAATTTTCAACAAATGAGTACTAGTTATAAAAGAATTGTTCAATTTTCACTCGAACAAATAAGTTTTCAATCGAGTTGAAAATTTATCTCTTCGGCAGTAAATTTATATTTTTACTTGGTATAAAATTCAACTATTCGACTTGAAGTTCAACTATTTATGTAAAAAATTTGTTTCTTTTTTAGTTGGATCTTTTGTTTTCCTAACTGAAAATGCAACTACTCCACTTCTGGTTGAATATATATTTAGACACCTTCTTTGCTAAAAAATGCATGTATTTTGTTCAAGATTTGTTCATTATTCATCTTTTATCTTGGATGCAAATTTACTGCCTCTAATATACTTTAAGGTTATTTCGACTGTTCACGGGTAAATAGGAATAAATTTGTAGAAATAACATTTTTTGTTCTCTTTTTGAACGAATTTCGCCATTCCACCCGATTCTGTGCCCCTAATGCGCCTCTTGTTTAAGCTAGCCATAAGATATTATTCCCATATTCGCGTCCGGAAATTATAATTTAGAATCCTGATCTAATAATCTTTGAACATAAAATTATTTTAACTATCAGTCGAAATAATAAGACAATCAAAGACTTTGTCCAACGTAAATAAGTCCATCTATTTTAGAGACTTACATTATTGATTGTCAGTTACATAATAAGTCGAAAATCCAGAACAAATCACTTGAAGCACTGGCTGAACAACGATTTCCAATAAATACACTGCTGCATACCGCTCTCAGTGGGGAGCGAGGGGTGGCGAAAGAGAGCGAGTGGAAGAGAGTCCGGGCTTGAGCAGTGTTTCTCCGTTCTCCAAAAATAAATTTTATGCTCGCATAAGCCGTTATTTCGACTGTTGGACATTCTAAATTGATGATTCGGAAATAAATATGAAAATAATATTCTCCGAAAATTATTGAGTATACTGATAAACTGTCATTACATCACGATAGAAAAAAAGTCACGAGACTGAACTGCACAGTACCTGCTAGAGGTATCTGATTAAAAAGCTGAATGTTTTTTTTGTCTGTTTCAGGTAAAGCTGTCCCATTCGTGGAATTAACAGTAGCCCACGCCTCAGTCTTGACGATATTGGCCATCAGTTTTGAACGTTACTATGCCATTTGTGAACCACTAAGAGCGGGGTAAGCTTCCCGTTTGAAAAATAAACTTCTTACGTGCTTCATACTATTCTTACTCTCACTACCAAATTTAAGAATTAGAATCGCTTCATCATTTACAGGATTGTTATTGGCAGAAAAAGTAAATTTGAGTAAATGTGACAGCAGTTTTATGATAATATACCAGGATATGATTTTATCATATCATTGTATTCATAATCGATAGATTTGATTTCATTCTATTTATTTATTTGTGATCCAATTTTTTGAAAAATAGGAATACGTTCCAGCCGCTAGAACTTTGAGACTCAGGGTAGTTTAGGCGCAAAGCCTTCCAGCGGCTAGAATGTTGAGTCTCAAGGTAGTTTAGGCGCGCAGCGGTTGAGCCAACGGTATTTCAAGGCACCAAGTATTTTAGGTGCAAAGCCATTTAGCCGCTAGAACTTTGAGACTCAAGGTAGTTTAGGCGCCCAGCGGTTGAGCCACCGGTATTCCTAGGCACCAGGTAGTTTAGGCGCAAGGCCTTTTATCTGATAGAACGTTAATGCTCAAGGTAGTTTACGCGCGCAGTGGTCGAGACACCGGTATTTTCAGGCGCCAGGTAGTTTCGGCGCAAAGCCATCAGGCCGCCAGAACGTTGAGACTCAAGGTAGTTTACGCGCGCAGTGGTCGAGACACCGGTATTCTCATGCGCCAGGTAGTTTAGGCGAAAAGCTATTAAGCCGCAAGAACGTTGAGACTCAAGGTAGTTTAGGCGCGCAGCGGTTGAGCGACCCAGATTTCCAGACGCTATGTAGTTTAGGCGCAAAGCCTTCCAAGGGCTAGAATGTTGAGTCTCAAGGTAGTTTAGGCGCGCAGCGGTCGAGCCAACGGTATTTCAAGGCACCAAGTATTCTAGGTGCGAAGCCATTTAGCCGCTAGTACTTTGAGACTCAAGGTAGTTCAGGTGCCCAGCGGTTGTGCCACCGGTATTTCCAGGCCCAAGGTAGTTTAGGCGCAAAGCCTTTTATCCGCTAGAACGTTAATGCTTAAGGTAGTTTACGCGCGCAGTGGTTGAGACACCGGTATTTTCAGGCGCCAGGTAGTTTAGACGCAAGCCATTAGGCCGCCAGAACGTTGAGACAAGGTAGTTCACGCGCGCAGCGGTCGAGATACCGGTATTTTCAGGCGCCAGGTAGTTTAGGCGAAAAGCCATCAAGGCGCCAGAACGTTGAGACTCAAGGTAGTTTAGGCGCGCAGCGGTTGAGTCACCGGTATTTCCAGGCGCAAGGTAGTGTAGGTGCAAAGCCATTAAGCCGCCAAAACGTTGAAACTCATGGTAGTTAAGGTGCGCAGCGGTTGAACCACCCGTATTTCCAGGCATCAGGTAGTTCAGGCGCAAAGCCTTTTATCTGCTAGAATGTTAAGGCTCAAGGTAGTTCACGCGCGCAGCGGCCAAGCGACCGGTATTTTCAGGGGCCAGGTTGTTTAGGCGCAAAGCCATTAAGCCGCCAGAACTTCGAGACTCAAGATAGTTCAGGCAGTCATCGTCGTCGTCGTCCTGTAATTTCACTTCCGTCCCGCTAATTCTAATTTTGCTACGCGAATACTGTTACCGGGAAATATATGCTACTTTCGCCCCTATTCTCAGTGGCGAAAGTTGTTTATTTTGATCAAGTGTGGAATGAAGTATATTCCGTCTTGAAATCGAATTCGTAGCGTTTCATAAAACTAGACGTATCAGAAACGGGGAAAATACGCTAAATGAACGAGGAGGAGGGTGGGGGGTCAAAAATAAACCAAAATTAGTAACGTATTTTATGAATGGCCCCTTAGGATGGAGGAAGGGTAATCTCACAAATGGATTAGCTTTGCTTCCCTAGTCGAAAACCAAATGTGCGCCACTGTTCTTAAATTTTTCAGACTGGAAATTGCAAAAAGAGTTGATTTGAATAAAGTCATCATTTTTCTTATAATAAACGCTTTTTTGTGCAACTCATTTTGTACAATATGGCTTTTCAGGATCAATATAAATATTGAGAGATAGTATTTTCATATCTACGTGCGTTAGTTTTCAATCAAGAATTCCGAACAATCGAAATAGCGTTTGAGTCAGACCAATAGTGCTTCAAAGAACCATAAAAAATCTGCTTCAGCCCGGATTCGAACCGGAAGCGCCATAAGTGATTTCCAAGTATAACAACAAATGGAATGAAACACAATTGACATTCGAACCTGAAGAAATAAGATCCCAACCAAAGAAGAAGTTTTCAACCAAATGGTCGAATTTTGAAACTGAAAGATTCTACTTAACCAGAAACAGTTGAATTTCCAAGATAAAAAGATGATTTTTTCTAGGATTTTCCTTGGAAATAACTTATTTCCTGAGAAGCATTTGAAGTTTTCATCCCATAATATAAGTTTTCAATGAAAAATATGAATTTCCAAGCCAACATTTGAACTGTAAAATCGAAAAGACGAATGTTCTGTCGTGAAAAATTAAGGATTCAATGAAAGTGTCTAATTTCTAACAAAAAAATTGAGTTTCCAACACAGAAGTCTAGTTTTCAACTGAAGTAACAAACCTTGAAAAAAAAATGAATTTTGAACAAAAAAATTCCACTCTCAACTACGTGGTTTAATACGTGAAAAGCATTACAAATTATGTGTACATATACATATCTTTCTTTTCCCTTATCTTTGGTCCTTCATCCTTACCAATCATTTATTACAAATCTTCTTACATTCTATCCCTAATCCTAGACACTTTCGACTATGCCCTGGGCTTCCGTGTCCTGTAACCACTATTAATCTGAAGATTGTAGCTGAATCCCACATGTCCATTCCGCTTGTTATCTTCCTTGATCTTTTTCAGATAGTCTGGTTCCCCTCGTTCTTTATCAACCTGTACCAGCTGTTATATCTTGACTCTAAAAATTTTACCTATCTATCCTCTCTCTGACTTGCCATTATCTCTTCCCCTTTTCTTTGCGATTCTCCATCCCTTTCTTGCATCCCATACTCTCACCACCCTTCGTATCTCTTTTTCTCCCACTTTGATCATCATGCGTCACTCCTTCCTTCTTTGTCCATAATTTCCCGTCCACAAAAGCTTGTTCGATATTGCTTTCCTCCCCTCCTCTCAGTTTCTCTTCAAAATTCCAAGATATTTCTATTTGCCCATAAAACATCTCAGAAATCTCTCATGCAGACCTTCTACTCTTATATTCCTTTCAACCCCATATCTACACTTTGTAACTTAACACTGACCATGCTACCACATTGAACATCCAAACCCTCATTCTCCAATCGTCCTTGAACCTTCTCTTCCCTATTCTGCACAACTGTCCCATTACTTTACTTGCACATTTCATTCTCTTTTTCACCTGTCGCTCGTTTCCTCTTCCTGATTTGAACCAGAAAAAAAAGGTAGCAGAACTTCTACACTAACTCTACCACATAGTTTTGTATTCTCCGTTCATACTCTACTCTACATCTTCTGTGTCTGGATTACATCATACTAGCCTTACTCACATCTACCCTCAAGTTATTTTCTCTTACATACTCTTCGAACGCTCTTATCATCAGATTCATCCTCCTTTCGTCATCCGCTACCAGCACTACATCGTCTGCGTGAGCCAGCAAAAATAGTTTGCCTGTTCCTGGTATCGTCCCCTTCTTTCCTTGTCTCTTCGTCTTCTCCTCCATGTCTGCCATTATGACACCAAACAGTAGAGGACCCATTGGGCACCCTTGCCTCAGTCCTCGTACAGTCCAGAATTCCTTATCTTTCTCTTCCCTTAACTCCACCCTTATCTTTTTCTCCACAAATATGTCTTTCATTCTTTCTATCAAACCGTCATCTATTTCTCTTTCTTTCATGACCATCCAAAGGCCTACTCTGTTCACAGGATCAAAAGTTGATCCGAAATCCACGAACAGTGCAACAAGTTTCCCTCTCTTCCGACCCAAGTTTCTATCAACCAAATAATTGAGCACATATACATTATCTATGGTTTCCACACCTTCTCTCAAGCCTGTTGGTTATGCAGTATACTTTCTTTTTCTTCCTTTTGTCTTTCTAGTCTCTCCCTGAGTACTTCCGCGTAAATTTTATAGCCTGCTGACATGAGCATGATACTCCTGTACTCATCTACTCTATTTCCCTCTCCCTTCTTAATCCACGGTACTGCCAGCCAAAGGGCTGCCAACCCTCTCTTCTATTCTTTGAGCGACCTTCCGCCTCTCTAGACCTTTTTGGAAATTTTCCTCATCTCTTCTCTCACTCCTTTCCCGCCATATTTCAGTCCTTTGTTTCCTAGGCCATTTGGACCTGTTGCTTTTTCTCTTTTCAATTAGAGGATTAGGTTATTAACCTCATCCTGACTCATCCCATTCCTGCTATCCTCATTTCCCGCAACCGCCCTTCTTCCTTCATCCTTAACCCCTATTCCCCATGCCCTTGAGCAGAGTCGAAACATAACGTCCATTCCGATTCCCTCATTATATCCTTCCTTCCTCCTCTTTCCCTGTTTATAACTTCCTCCCCTTACCGCTCTTTCGACTTCTTCCATGTATCTTACACTCTTCTCCTGTCTTTTTCCGCTTAACCTCTTTTCGTGCAATTCTTTCCTTCTATTGAATAACCTTTTCTCTAATTCCTCTTCCCTACATTTTCCTACACTCTTATTTAGTCTTTTTTTACTTCATCCACATTCTGCATCCTACCATCTCCTTTCTATCTCTTGTCGGTCTTACCTCTTCCCTCAACTGTTAATCAATCTTATGAGTTTTTCAAGCAGTGTGTGATCTATTACGGTATCCTCCTTACCTGTGAACGTTGTTTCCCCTTTTTCATCTCCCTTGGTATTGCCGTTCCACGTAAAACATCTTATCTCCACAAGAAGGTCAAGGAGAATCCTGCCCTCCTTTTCCGTCTCTCCAGGTTATGAATTTCTCATGATGATTTCCTTCTCTTCGCCTCACACCTCTCCTCCGGGTTTCCCAGTCCAAGCATTCAAGTTCTCTTCTATTAGATACAACCCCTTCTCTTCATACATTGTTTATTTCTTTATCACTCTTCAACCTTCCTCTTCACCCCTTTCCCTATGAACGCATACTACTGTCACACTTCTTGTTCCTCCTTTCATTCTCCTCGTAATTATTACGTCGTTTCTTCCGCATTATTTTCTTTCTTAGCCGTTATTTCTTCTATTACCCCTGACACAATGCTGCCCACTCCTCGGCCTCTTCACGTGATTCTATCTCGCTTATTGCATCTCCTACATATATCCTTTCGGTGGTATTTTCTGTATGATTTTCCACTCCTTCTCATCCACCTACGTTTCGCTAATCAATATCACATCCCACTTTTCTACTTCCTCCCCGGATCTTTTGTGCTTGTTCTTTATCCCTGCAATATTACAAAACGCTCTTTTCATGTATTTCTGTTTCCTTTTCTTCCCTGCTTTTAAGTCTTCTTGCCGTTGGTAAAGTTAAACTGGGTACCTGTATTGTCATCAACCCTGCCTTTTTTCCCTTTCCTTTGAAATTTGTTTGATGCCCTATCTGTATGCTTCTGCGTCATCGTGCCGCAACCAGACCTCTCTATTTACCCATATTCTATCCCTCCGAATTCTTACTTTACCATTTTTTCTTCCTCTCAGCCCACGCCTTCTGTCACTACTACTGTCCACTTTCCTCAAATTCATTCGCTTTCTCGCTACCTATCTGGCTCCTTCCTCTCGAACCTCGCTTCCATTCTGTTGATTCTTTCCTCTAATGCATTTATTCTTGTCCTCATTTCCCTCTCACTCTCTTTCAGCCTCTTCTCTACCTCTTTATTGTACACCAAACCTTCTCTTTTTCCACTTTCCATTGTTCCTCCCATTTTTCACACTTCCTTCCAACTGATCTTACTTACTCTTTTACCTCCATCCCTTGCTTTTCCACATCATAAAATTATCCCCAAATTTCGCCTTCAAATTTTTCTAGCCTTCCACATATTCCTTTCCTGAAACCAATTATCTTAGTTGGGTAAAAATTCAGATATTTGGTATGGAATTCATCATTCCTTTTTGTTACTTTTTCGAAGGCCCAACTGTTGGATTCGAAATTCGTCCTTTCGGAATAAAAACCAACTTTTCGGTCCAAAGATTCAACTTTCTTAAAAGAAAATCTGTTTTTATGGATTACAAATCTTCCCTTCTATGGTTGGTTACAATATATTACTAATCCACGATTCTATTTAACTTGAGATGAAATCAATAATTTCAATAGTTTGGATGAAGGAAGTGATTGGTAAGGTAAGAGCTTTTAGGAGAAGAAGAGTAAGAGAGCATAGAAAAAAAAGCATGGTGAGATGAGGAATGTGAGGAAGGTAAAGAAAATAAAGGAGAGTGTTAGAGAATGGAGAAGAGATCGGCAAAAAGGAGTACAACAGGAGGAAACGAAAATATGAGGGAATTGTAAATGAGAAAAAGCAGAAACGGAAGATATATGGAAGAAGTGGAGAAAGCGGTGAGAGGAGAAAAGTATAGAAGATGATTAATAGGGAAAGAAGAGAAAGGGAGGGTGTGATCGATGATATGGAAATGAGTAAATGGGCGGAGTACTTTGAAGGACCGTTAGGGAGTAAAGAAAGGAAGGTTAGAGAGGAAGAGAAGAAGGTAATAGAGGTAACATTCACTTCCTTAACTATTTAGTAAATAGA
>WSXT02063482.1:0-12561 GCA_011762715.2 Neuroterus valhalla
TTTCTTTTGTTTCTTTAAGAAAACGAGGTAGAGAGAGGTGTCTGCGGTGTGGCGTAGGAGGGGCACTGGGCGAGTGGGGAGGGGGGGGGGGGGGGGGGGGGGTGGGCATTTCAAGAGTGCCACTGCACTCTCGAAATTATTTATTCCAGTGCTAATATTATTTTTGATTCAGTAGTCTTATTTATTTCCGCGTTTTTCTATTTATGCTGGTACCAAGTATACTATACGTTATTCAAATTCTCACTGTAAACTTTCTGATAAATTCTAGCGGAACATTCTGCATTTTCTTTCAAAAAAAGAAATCTACTGTACCGACCGTTTGACTCATCAAGTTTTAGAAAATATGTAACATTAAATCTGGATAAAAACATTCAAAATAAAATTTTCTATTACCAAAAAGAGAGTTCTAAGCTCTGAAACTGAGTTCCTCAAATGAAAGGTTAGAGGATTACTAATCTTTATTGATTCTTCCATAAATAAATTCGATCCAGGATCTAGAGGATGGAAATTTTTGCATAACTGAAGATTTTTTAACAACAATCCGGATTATGTATATTTGCTTATAATATTCCCATTAGTATAAATATAATAATATAATATTATGCATATACTATTCGTCTTTCTTTAGAGGTTTTTGGATGTGTATAATAAGGTTCCTTGATAATAAGATATTTTTCATTGATCAAATAAATGATGATCTTTTATAATCTGGAGTCTCGTCCATATAATGACCATTGAGGGCATTGATTATTATCATCAAGTCTTACCAGTTCATGCATTATTCTAGTAATCGAATATTATACTTTGCAACAGTATGAAGCACCTACTTAAAAACCGTCGTTATACTTTTCTAGATGAATTAAAAATTTTTTTATCCCCCAGGCTAGTTCCCAACAAGTTAAATCTTGTTTGGGGTTTTTCCCGATTTCGACGTTTTGAAACTACATCTACTCGTATCAAATTCCAATAAAATTAATTTTAGATTCCTCATAAGACTCCTCTAAAACTCAATCCCAAAACATTCTCTCGTCTACGAAGCTGATCGCCAGACTGTCTTCGTCATACATGTCCAATGTAGAAAGTTCCCTAGAATAACTGACCTAGTGAGTCCTAGTCAGGACCATTCTAGGCACTGCTAAGATTTTCCATTCTTTGTGACCACAAAAACTAGGATCGTCTAGTAAGGCCCTAATATTGTACTTCAAGCAGGCCTTAGTTGGGCCCTGATTAGAATTAAAATGACAAAAATTTCGAGGCAGGAACGGTTTGGTTCTTATTCGGCATGGTCTGTCTCTTTTCCACAATTTTTTGGTAGATAATTTGTCTTTTTTGTTGTGAATTGGATTATTTTGTCGAAAATTTCATTTATATTTTGTTGGAATTCGTCTTTTTGGATTCAACATTCAACTCATTTGGTGGAAAATCGAAAAACAAGGTTGAAAATGAACTTTTTTGTTGATAATTCATATTCGAGGGTGAAGATTTATTTGTGTCGCAGAAAAATGGTCTTTTTCGATTGGGAATTCCTCACTTTTGGTAGAAATTTAATTTTCCTCCATCAATTGAAAATTCTTTGAACTGAATAAAGAGTAATTATTTTTGCTTAGAAATTCGATGTTTTGTTAGGAATTGATATTTTTGGTTTGAAAATTTGAGTATTCTGTGGATAATTGGTCTTTTTAATGAAAATTTATCAATTCGCGTGAAATTTGTTTTCTTCTTACCTTAAAGAACCTCTTTCGTTTGAAAACTACCTATTTTGGTCGAGAATTTGACAATTTTTTGTTGGAATGGACCTTTTTCGTCAAAATATGTATATTTCTGGTTTGAAAATTCAACTTTTCTTAAAGTTTTAATAGTTCACTCAAAGTTTTGTTGCTCTAGGCCAGAACTTATTCTATGGTTGAAAGAGTAACTTCTTGTTGAAAAATTTCAACTATTTTGTAAACAATTGATCTCTTTTATTGCAAATTCAACAATAAGGGAACATTTTTTCTCCTCCACTAGAAAAATTTTTTTTTTAATAAATTAAACTCTTCTCTTGAAAATTCAACTTTTCTGGTACACAATTAAATTATTTGGTTGAAAATAACCTCCTTTGCTAAAAATTCATGCTTTTGGGTCGAAAATTCAACTGAAACATAGAAATCTCATATTATATGAATTTGATTTGTTGAAATTTTATATTCCCTTGTTGAAAACACTATGTTTTTGTGAAGAATTCGTCTTCTTTGGTCGAAAATGTAACAATTTGTTGAAATTTGTTGTCTTTCTGAGATAATTTTTTTCGGTTCGAAAATGTATCTGTTTCGTAGAAAATTGGCCTCTTCGGTTGAAAATTAAACGATTTCGTTAGAATTGTTTTTTTTCTCTCTTGAAATTTTTTTTCTTCAAAATTCAACATCTTTGTTTAAGCTCCTCTCTCGTTCAACATTTTTCCTTACACTTTTATCTCCTGGTAAATTGTCGTCTTTTTTAGTTGAAATTTCGACTGTTTGATTGATAATCAATTTGTTCTGGTGAAAAATTTGATTATTTATTGAAATTTAGTGTTTTTTCCTTGATAATACTTTCCTACTGAAGATTCAATTAACCTTTTGGTTGAAAACTGATCTTTCTTGTTGAAAATTGACCTGTTTTGTTGAAAAATTTTTTCCCCTAATGGTCGAAAATAATGTTTCCAACTGGAAATTTATTTACTATATATTTCTAGTTGAAAATTGAAATATTTTGTTAAAATTGATGTATTTTGGTAAAAATTTATATATCACTTGGTTCAACATTGAAAAATATTAATTAATTATTTCTAAAACTTCATTTTTGGAGTTGGAACATAGTTGTATCATCAATAATTAGTAATATTTGCTCCAAACCTAGAAAAAAAGTAACTCTTCCAAAAGCATATGACTATATTTAATCAACTAGTGGAATTCCATTTATTTATCTTACAAAGTTCATTAAACAATTATCAATCAATAGAAAGGGCCATGAATCTAGACGACAGAAGTTAGTCGATGAAAAGCTACTCTTCTTAGTGTTTGGTTAGAATTTATAGCTAGAGCCTTGCTAAAACAGCGTTACAGAACTGGTCCGGCCCTCTCCATTTCTCCTGATCAGCGCACGAACAGAAATAGGGAAAACTCTGCAGGGCCCTGCTAGATCCCGATCTTAATTTCCACAAGAGGTCGTCATGCCATGACCGTCCGCCGTTGAGCTGCAGTCGATTTGCTTGTCAGCAGTTAGCGGGCACTGATGAAAATTTCGATCGGGAAAGAAAGCCTTTGGTTTGAAGGTGGCATGTGTACGTCGTACACCAAAGGCTTGTTTTGCCTAGTGCACGAGGTATAAGGTTGGAGTACACACGATGGCGTTGGTGAGGGTTGGAAAGACAAACCGACGAGCGGGCAGACCGACGGACGGACGGTGGTTGCGGACAGCGGTTGCGAACCATGCGAGCATAAGAGCAGAGGCAAGATGGCTGACGACGAAAATCAGAGGCGCAAGCGTCACGCTCCAGGCTCCGCCCTCATCGGATCATCCCTTCTAGCTCGCCTTTCCCTATCTCCCTCACCGACATCCTCGCCACGCTTTCTTCTTTCTCTATCACTCCATCCAGGATGCCGGGAACACTCACCCCTTCTCGACCAACCAACCCTGCTATGGGCACGCGCCGAACCCCAACCCCTGCTCTTCACCACCACCAGCAGCGTTGCTACCACTTCTGTCCTGACCCCTTCTTACCCCGCGGTATAGTGCATCTGCAGAACATGTCGCGCACTCCTTGCAACCAGTCAGCACCAAAAAGCGCGAGTTACGCCGGAATGCTCGCCGCCTTTCATCTCTAGATTTTTTCATTTGAAATCTGAATATAGCTATTAACCCGGATGGATACACCAAAGTGGTTCGTGGATATTTAAACCATTATCAACAAGTGGCATCCCGCAGTCTTATTAATTTGTTGTGTTGTGCCAGTGGACTAAGTGATTTTACACTCGAAGATTGCTGGAATTTCGCGTGATATGAAGAAACCGAAGGGGATTGTTAGCTATAGAAACTAAGATCAGCTATATTTCGATACCCCAATGGGTTTGGGCAGTTTGGCATAGTACTTCCTTCACGGGAGTCGGGAACAATACCTTTCGAGATGTTTGTCATTTGTTGAGGGAGGCATCTTATTTAGACAAATTTCTTATCAAGTGAGGATCAGATTACTAAACAGTAATTTGGTAATATTTTGTTGCTTGAATAAGAATTCTCGGATTTTTACGAATTTCGAGTGGAACACGTGAGTTTGATCATTGTTGAGTGCAAGTGACTGACAAGTGTTTTTAAAAGAAGGAATTGTTGTAACGCTTGTTCAAGACAGGAATTGTCGATTGTTGGAGCAATATCCAAAAGATTTCGGAGGGCGCACAGATGCGTTTTTACTGGGAAGTGGAGGAGCGCGGCCGTCGCTGCTGGAATGATCCGAATCTAAGGGCGGGAATTTAAGAGGTGTATAAAGTCGCAGATGCGCTGACTGCCTAAGGATGATGTACTCGCCGGATAAAATGATGGGAAGTAAGGGACTTCACGGGGCACCGATTGCTGCTCCAGGATGCTTTCCTTCCGGAAGGTACTCGCCACCGTCTTACCGCACGGGTCCCGACCCGATGGCGCCACCCCCACGACGATGCATGCCCAATCCTACGGTGAGTTGTCTCCAAATGACTAGACATTTTTTTGGTATGATGTGAATTGTTGTATAGAAAATTTGAGATGTTTTATAAAAAATTGATGCTGTAGTTACTGATAAATTTCTGGTTGATCGGCACTTCATATATATTTTTGAAAGGTTTGATGATTGAAGAATACTTGCTCTTGAATCTCGAAACATCCGTAGTTAAGAAGTAATCGTTCAAAATCAATCATTGTCAGAAGACAATGATTGATTTTTGGTCAGGTGCTAGAAAAGAAGATTTAAATTCAGCATCCTTGTTTCGTTCGGGATCTAGAACACGAAGAAGCTTTTTCAAGAATAATGTTGTTATTCTTGAGATTACTATGATTGACTTCAAATTAAGCATGCTCTACAACACAACATTATGAGACATTTTTTCAAAGATAGTTCTGATGGGTTGAAGAATGATTAGACACATACAATTTATTCTTTAATCCTTAGTACACAGATGGTTACCATAGCGATATATTGTTGCTGATGATGTATCTTCGAAGGATTAGAAAATCGTTAGGTTTCAAGTTCAGTATAATACATTGTATGGTTCAACCATCAATTTTGTTCAGCTTCAGATTGTTCAGCTGTGTAATTTTTTTGAATTGATTTTTGTTCTGATCCCAAGGTGACAGAGGTGGTTTGCACAGTCGAATAATCTGATATTCTTACTATGGGTGAAAGATTCTTGTAGTCTGATTTGCTGAGAGCCTAATGAAGACATATCGTTTTTGTAAATTAATTTCTATTGTAACACGGCCTCTTATCTTAGAATATTGATTAGTGTAAATAACAGAAGAGTTTGAAACAAACAATAGTATCATAGGTTTCAGGTTAATGTACGGGCGAGTAATTAGGGTACTGACTATTGTTTAGCGTCGGGTGACGCAGATAGCAAAATAAGAAGTCAGTATGAACTCTTCTTATATAAATTAGAAGTGATCCATGAATTCAATCAGTTTCATTTAGAATCATGGAACAAAACTTCGTGCAAAATATGTAGTACCATCTTCAGTATCCGGAACAGGAAGATGTTTGTTGTGCGACGGAAAAGAACATCATTGTATTTTCTTCTATTTAAATAGATTAATAAATATTGAATACATGCTATTTAAAGTGCATTTAGCTTGGGAATTTATAGCAACGTCTTAGGCAAAAAAGGGGAAGCCTTACAACTTCCAAGACAAGAGAATTTTAAGAATATACAGCCTTAAGCGGGTCCGACGCATGTAACAGGGTATTTTAGAACTCTAGGATGTTCCATAAGCACAAAGAGCGAAAGGGTACACCAGTAGGTATAGAAATTTGGGATTATTCTTAACTTGGCAAGATGACTGCTTTTCCTTATCTAGGGGAAGAAATTGTCAACATTTTGCCTAAAAATATCTTATCATAACTAAGTCTCTTAATAGTGATTCGTTTTTGAGTTTGGGTATTAGGGATTACGTCTCTACAGTAAAGTTAATAAACCTCTTTGTTCTATCACTTTTCTAAAAACAAATTCAATTAACAGGTAATGGTATATTTGCCGATGCCATACATAATTTACCAGCTAACCATGATCTTATTTTTACTATTTAAAAGGGTATCTTCGACGTTGAACAACATTCCAGAATCTCATAAGTCTTCCAAATAAATGAGAAATGAGAATGTAATTATTTTATTTCAATAAAAAAAAACGGGTTCCTTCTTTGAATATCGGGATTTGGAATGCAATAAGCATTGAAAAGAAAGTCTGAAGGAAGAAATAAAGCGGTACAGGCAGGTGCATTCAAACAACGGAATCAAATGCAAGTTAGTCTGATCCCCAGCCACCTTTCTGCTCCAAACGCAAAGATCGAAAGCATACCAAACTAAGCGGGTGGGTTCGTATCTATCCGACCCCATGGATTCTGGCTCCCCCGATAACCTACAAAGTCCTTAGTTTATTCATGTGACGTAATAGGATAAAAACCGTCGCTGCGAGCCGAGTGCCTAGATGAGATTACATGCGTACCAGCTATACGTATGTTCAATAAGGCAGAGTCGACGTAATCGCCGCTTCTCCAATTTCTTCCCGTTCCTTTCAATATCTTTCTTTAATCGACACCTTACCACCTGTTCCAGATTCTCGCTGGAACTCTCTAAAATTATAAAAATTAAACGTCGAACTTCGTTCGCTTATAAATTATACGAGTGGACATTGAATCAGAGCAGAGTGAATTTATCAGACGGAGTATTTAGAAGGATTCCTGAATATTTATGATACCAATTTGAATATTCAGCCACAGGTTGGGAAAATTGGTCTGCCCTTATTACGGTCTGTAGTCGCATAAGCGATAACGATTTTCCAATCTTTATTTTCCTTTCAGGTAACTTTTTTATTGATCATATACTCAATTTTCAAAGCATAATTGCTCTCTCAGAGGAAACTTAATTATCTTTTAATGACTTATCCATGTCAACCCTTATTCAAATTGGAAAAATCAAATTAGTTTCTTACGTCTGGTCGGAGAATAGAGTTATAATTTGCATTATCAAACACTAATATTAATTTCACAGACGAGACATGTGCCCATATCAATAAATTATAAAATAAAGCTCTGGTTCGTGGTGAAGAATAAAATCGACGAATACGAGAATTCGTGGATACTCGCGGTTATCGATTCGTCTACATTCACTTTGCTATATGCCTCATTAACCATTGAAAGTAAACAGCTTTTCATTGTCGAGACTATTACGGGAAGCATACTTGCGGTCGAATAAAAATAAAGAAATCTTCAACATGCCAGTTTTTGCTGATTGTTACTTCAAGCAATAGGTGTTAAACTTCCAATCTGCTATTTGAAGAAAGAGAACCTGAGAGTATGTCAAAACAAATGCTCACAAAAGGGAATTGACTTATATATTATTATTCGACCCGAAAGTTCTGCGAACGAGTATGTGTGACAACTGACAAGTGGCAGCGCAACGGCAGTGAATGACGAACGACAATTGATGTCAGATCTGAGGGACTGTTGTGCTAGGGTGCAGCGATGCACATTATTGTCTGCGCAAGTGGCTTGCTTGCAAGTTTGCATAATCGATATTTCTGGTCCTGTGATCTGCAGCACCTGTTTGACATTCTGAAACAATGATCCTTAAAATAAATTTCATCTTGCATTTTGTACTATTCTAAAAAACAAGATGTAAAGTAATTTATTCATAAAGTCCGATGTTGATTCAGTTATTTTTACTGATCAGCTTTGCGAGGATTCAGACAACAGTTGTCAGAGGAGATCGACACAATTGGTACACACTCAAACTGTGGTGATGCGTGAACATTTATGTAACTTTTTTTACCTTCTACTAAAACAGCAGTTATATAGGAGATGAGGATACATCTATAAAAGCAAGAATAACATATAAAGCATTGGAATAACAACAAAAAAAGGTAGGTGTCATCATGGAGCTGAATGTAATCCCATAAATTCTAGAGTGCATCAGACGGGTTGTCTCGATTTCCGATGGTGGTGCGGATTAGGAAATATTGAACTGGTTATAAATGGGAGCGTGCGACTTTTTGTTCCGAAGAGGTAGGAAAATAGTGAGATACCGACACCGTGAGAGAGTATACACTTACATGATTCGGGCCAGCAGAAGGATTTCTACCTACCAACCTATCACATCGATCTTTCGACACTCACACGAATGTCTTTAGACGAATATGTGTATTCTCGGTTCTATGTGAAGCAGCTACAGAAAATATAGAAACGGTCGCGACCAACCCCACACACAGGACACTGGGGACACATAACGCTCCCCACTTACATCCAATCACTCCTGATTTATATTTACTACTCACTTGGCCCTTATTTATTGAGTTCCGCGGAGACGCGTAGAATAGAACCGTTAATTTGACCAAATTGAAAATGATGGCTCGCTCCTCCCCCGTAGGCAATACTCATTTTCCTAAATGTGCATTTTAGACTTCTAAAGAAACGTTCTTCAACTTGATCTCCCAACTCGAAAATACAGTAGATTCTTTAACTTTTCTCTTCTGCAGGAGAAGTATGATTACTTCATAATGATATAGGGTTCCTGCATGATGAATAATTATTCGTTCTCTCATTCCACGCGGATGTGCTGTCTAGGAGTAATAATGAAGTATATAATTTTCTACACCTCTCTCATTGGAGAGAACTCCTCATCGCGAAAACTTGCGTGACCTTTTTCTCTTTTTCTGTGGCTTGAGAAGGTGATTTCCGTTCATCGTGAGGTGTACCAAGATCTGGGTCCCATGCCGGAAGTGTACAAGTATTAGTTGTGAATGGTTTGAGCGCTTGGGACGTGGGTGCTATTTAGGGGCAGGTGTATAAAGGGGTGGATGGGGCGAGGTTAGGTTGGTGGAGATATATAAGTGGCGGTAGGTAGTCGAAGAAGGGTAGTAACAGACAGGGTGAAAAGACCTCTCCAGCCAGGAAAGTCACGCACATCACCGACAATGTGACACGGATATCTCGATCTACTCAAAGAATATATTTGGACTTAGTTTCTGATGCTAAGCACTCAGTCTTGGAAGAAAAGGGAAAATATAAGCTGAAACAGTTATGCGGTAATACGCCTTACAATTGATGATGGGGGGCTTCACCAAACATCGTTCTTTATAAAGCAATTAACATATTTTCGTAAACTTTATAGTTTATTTGAGCCCTGAGGCAACAACTATGATACAATTATATACATTTACATTCTTATTTGGAGTAAATTACAATAATAGGGTTAGAATAATATATATTTATAATAATATATGCGCCATCTAAAGAATAAAAATAAAATAGGTAACATCACCTAATAACAGACGGCAACAGAGTCTCTCAGAGTACGCGTCATATTAAAGGTTAGGAAAAAGAGCTCCGAAAATGCAAGAATCGTGGAATGGATAATTTCGCTTGACCTTATTCCTCTATATCCTTTCGTCGGAAAGTAAACTGACTCAAAATGAACACGAAAATGATAATTGACTGCAGTTGAAATCATTATTTGACTGTTGTGACTCTGTAGTCCCAAATCTTCTGAACTAAACGCTATGACACTCTCGGAGTTTTCGTTCCTTGCAGCGCATACGCGCTGTACTCTGTATGGGACTCTGGTATGGAAAAACTCTAAGAAGCCAACGAACAATCTCCATACCTGTATGTGATATCCAAAAGTATGAAAGAAATGCCGTATAGTCGCATGGTGAAATTACAATTATTTCTTACAGTGTATACCCTTCAACTCCTTTTTTGAAATTCTTATATTTTCTTGTTTCCCATTGCCATCATCAAGTCCCCTGTCATTGAAAATTTTTCTTGAATAGACCGGCTGACAAATCTATTCACGTAAAAAGCGATTTTCTGTAGAGAATACCCAGTAGAATTTCGAAGGCCATGTCATTGTAGTTTTCATTAGTGTGGCTACAGGAATCATGTTATGTGTTTGTATTAGAATTTGTAGGATTGAAACAGTGGGATTTTTAGATTACTGAAATTATTCAGTTTCCGTGGGAAATTGACCAAGTTGGACTTTTTACCTGAATAAGCTGATTAAAAATAATATTCGCAAACCTTCTTCCCATGAAATATCAACTAAAGTAGCGTATTTATGCCAGAATTGCTTCCGTTTTGAGAGAAACGACAATGCATCACGGAAAAGGTATCAGTGAGCCCCTGTGGTGCAGTACGTTCAAGTTGTTATGGCACCCTGGGCAAGTCAGGAAATTGCCTTCTTTAGATATAAATATAACTTCTAGTAGAAGTTAGTACAGAAGAGTATCGTCTGATCTCTAGAGCAGATTTAAGGACCTATATGAAGCTTATTTATGACAGTGTTTTCTATTCCTAAGGATGCCTCTTATCATGGAACATCAAAGACAGTATTTAGACTACGGTATAATAATGTTTGGTAAAGCCTCTAGGTAATCCTATAAGGGAACTATCTTTTTGTTAACCATACCTTTCGCTATTCATACTCTCGATATAGAATAACATACTCTTAGTACGGGGAGTTCATAAGTTGGAATTGGACACAACGATTTATACACCCAATTCTTACAGAAGCTACTAACATTATCAACTCAGCTATACTTTCAGATTAATTCATGATCATTTTTGCTATAACTCTATACTTCATGACCTGGGAAGATTTTGCATTCTGAGTTTCATCGTTTCTTTTTCATGACCAGATTGACTGACAGATATTAATGTAATTTTTGTAGTTGGAACAGTAGTAACGTGGTTCGGTTCCTCATTTGAAAGAGGTCAAATTTTTATTGTTTAAAATGAGACGCAATGAATTTCACACCAATGGTTTCCTGTGCTTTCTGGGCTCAGTCCCGATTTTTGATCATAACTGATACTTTTTATTCTAGTAGTCTCTTCATGAAGCGTTTATTTGTTCCTCGGCATTCTCAAATCACCTGTTTTTTAAGCAGAATTTTGATTTCCAAATGATACCTGCTTGTAGGATACAATTTATACCTCTATTCTGGGGTCTAGCACATATATCCAGCAGCTAGAACCGGCATATGTGGTTCACCACCGGACCTGGTAAATGCCAGGGAAACAACGAGGTGGGAGGTGAGATACAAAGAGCCTGTATTTTGCGTCAGTATATCTCAAAGTGTGCATTATACACATACAGTAAGAGGTACGCCCATCATACAGTCTATATACCATGAAACACATAGATTCTACGTATACACATCACGCATGCATCTACTCGTATGTATGTTGTATAATTCGCGAAGAAGGTTTTGGAAGTCTATGTGCGCGTTGAAACTGATAAGGGGAGAATATTACTTAAGAACCCCGCCCGCCGCGGGTTAACGTTCATATCATTATTATTTTTATTACGGTCCTTGGCCGCGGTATTATGCCGTAAGTCAGGGTTGGGGTATACAGGAAATAAACCTGAGTGTATAATTACAATAATACTTACGCTCTTCCCTCGCGCGACCCTTCTCGTGGTTGAAGGTGCGCACGTGAATGGTATGTCGGAGGGTTCACCTCCAGTGGAACCTAATGAGTCCTAAATTCACCAGGCCGATGTAAACGCTGCTTCGTGATACGGGACTCGAACACCTGTACAATTGTACACATTACGCACTTGTTTGCAGCTCTAGAAAAGAGCATTCATTTTTGGGACATCATCTAATTGACGACACTTGTCATTCTTCCGTGTTCATTTTTTTTACAGATGTCACAGTTTTTTCCCCTATTTTTATGCATGTTTTCTTTATCTTGTTATATACATAAATTTCCCTGTGTCTCACGGAGCATCTGTTGAAAATAACAAATTCTTTCGACAATTGTGATACTTCATGAACTTATAAATTTTTTGCAACCAACCGCTTTTAATTTACAAGACTTTCAAGTTAATCTTCCTGAGAGAAGTGCGCCTCTAAAGGTGCTAATAGAGATTAATGAAGACTCTAAATATTGATAAACGACTCGACTTGAGAGTTATTCTTTTTCTCATTCCGCCTGTCTTACGTTAACGACTTCAATTATTACCTTTGTGAGATTATCGCTTCAAACCCCGTCCTTGAAGATTTGAAATTAGCAGGAGTGAAACTCCAGTAGAACAAGTCGCTTGCGATCAGGCATACTTAATGCACTATATGACGGTCGTCACTATTTCAATTCACTTGTTTCTTCTTCTGAAAAATGTTATCCGATATGAAGAACTCGGATCCTAAATACTTTTTTGTTTCCGAATCTTGATCGTGTGCTGTTATATTTAGTATCGTAAATTTAGATAGGGTAAATGTACCAGTCTACTTGGTGGGTACCTATCACCACTACGTAGCGCGTCCCCAGGTTGCGGATAGAGGGAAGGCCCCTGAGGTT
>WSXT02063493.1:0-12560 GCA_011762715.2 Neuroterus valhalla
TATTGTAATGAGAATGTGTTCCTTAAGGCCAGTAGAGCCTTATGTAAACTAAATATAAAAAAAAAATTTCATCAAAAATATAAAAAAAAAGAATAATCTTCATAGAAGTAGAGGTTTTCAGCATTTTTGCGAAATATGCAATTCTGTGTATGCATTACATGCATTGGAAACTGAATCAAGCACGTATGAGGCAAGCGCGAAGCGCGAGGTGAAAAACAAACCGAGCGCACAGCGTGAGGTAAATACATCATCGAGCGCGAAGCGCGAGATTCGGATGACGCGAGCCCTAGGCGCGCTCAAACTTGCGAGCGAAGCGAGCCACGCGCGAAGCGCGCTATGAGGATGTGCCCGCGCAGCGGGCAGATTTTTTTTTGTTGAACTTGATTTTGCTAAAGAGAAAATTAAACTATTCTCTTCTCGGTTGAAAATTTATATTGTTCAATCGAAGATTCTACTATTTTGAATGAAATTGATTGTTCCGGCTAAAAAACAATTTTTTTTTGGAAATAGTTCTTTTGGTCAACAATGATTTGAAGTTCGATTATTCCAAATCTAGTTAGGAATTCAACATTTTTGGTTGGTCAAAATTGATTAATTTTGTTGGAAAATTATTATTTTCGGTTAAAAATACTCTTTTATGCAATTTTTCTTCTTAAAACGTAACTTTGCTTCATTCATAAAGAAGAAGTTCCATTCTGATTTGGTAACCAGAAAGATAACTAGTTCTATTCAAGAAGTATTTTCAAGTGGGGAATGTATGGTCAATATGAAAGTTGAATGAATTTTGATGTTATATTTTATGAAAAATTTGATTACAGATCCGTCAAAAGTAGGAATTTCCATATGAATGTTGTCAACCCCATTATTGTGAATCTTTTTCAAGAGGAAGACACATCCCCTTATCACCCTTCTGTAATGAAAGCTTTCCTCTTTATTGTCAGGTCAGAGAATTTCCATAAAAATAAGAGCATGGAATTCATGAAATTATTCATCACTTATCTCGCAGACCTCGTTATAAGTTAACGATCTTGCGTCACAGCCATACACAATATGTCGCTAGATAAAGGAAAACATTATGGGGCAGCTAATAGTATGCATAGCAAATACTATAAAGAGCGCCATTCAGAAAAATGATAACCACGACCCAGGAATTCTAGTTTACTTTTAGGTAAAATGGAAAAGGAAGAAGTGAAAAAATGATTCAAAATGTTTACATGCTAATCTAAGATAATAAAAATTAGATGAGGAGCCATCAATTAATAACCCTTTCAATTCCGGGTCTTTTTTGCCCAATTTTCCCAAACAGCCATGTTTCAGCAATTTTCAGCCATGTTAATTTTTTCGAGCTTACATAACGATCTTTTCAGAGGGAATGTTGACACATTGAGACACATTAAGACATACAGAAAAAGATTTTTCAGTCTGAAAAAGAAAAAGAGTCACAATCAAATTATCAAATATTGGATCTGAGATGATTGAATATTGTAAAAAATTGAACAAATTTATAACCAATTGATAATTCAATTTTTGATCATACTGAAAGTAATAAGAGGAAATTCTGTACAAAAAATAATAAAGTAATCTTCCTAACCAAAAAGATTACACTTTCAATCACCTATTTTTGAATTTATTTAAAATTGACTCCTTATAAATTAGTTGAACAAAAAATTTCGAATGTATACCTGTATAAAGGAATTTTCAACCACAAAGACGAATTTTGAGAAGTATTTAGAATTGTATACCAAAAAAAACTTTTCAGTCAAAAAAAAATTTGAGCTAAATCGTAGAATTTCCAAGTCAAATACGGATTTTCAATCAAAAGGGTAATCTTTGATGAAGAAAGATGAAAATTTCTAGCACAAAAACTCGAATTTTGGGAAACATTCATTTTCATAGAGAAAGATAGATTTTCTATCTGAAAAGACGAATGTTCAATAAATAAGTTGAATTTTTGAAAAAAAATGATTTTGAAAAGATTATTCGACTTTCCAACAAATTAAACACTGCTAAATGGAAACGATGCATCATTAACTATTTTTCAAAGAAAAAAATGATTTCTAATCCGCGTTGATAAAAATCGAATAAAAAAATTTATTTGCAACAGAAAAAAGAAGAATTTTGCATCAAATAGTTTGATTTGAGACGAATAATTGAATGTTTAATCGAATAGTGAATTTCCAAGCCGAAGGTTCAAGTCCAAGACAAAAACGTTCAATTTCTGTCACAAAATAATTCGTAATCAAAATGAACAAATTTTAAATAAAGCAGATAAATCATTACTTAAAACAAAAGAATCTTCAACAAGTCATTGGAATCTTCAGTCAAAATCGATATCATAACAGATTAATCTTCAACAAAAAAGTTTTAATTTTTAACAAAGTTATTTTTCTACCGAAAAGGATTAATGATCAACCTAAAAAGTTATATTATTATAAAAAGTGATTTTCCACGAATAACCAAGAATTGAGTCAAATAAAAAAAAAAAATTTAACAGAAATTGCAGAACTTTCGGTAAAATATTCCAATTTTATGCAAATGAACGGAAATCGGGGATAGAAAATATGAATTTTTAAACATTTTGTGCCATAAAAGTGGATTTTTATATCCGCTATAATACATTCATAACACAGGATTTTATTTTTCAACTGAATATGTAGTTAAATTTTCGAGCGGATAGTTGATTTTTTAGTACAGAAATTGAATTTTATAGGAACAGTTGAATTCCTATCTAGAAAAGTTTTATTTTCAACAAGAAAATTCATTTTCAACCCAAAATATTCTTTTTTTTCCGATAAAACTATGTTTAACCAAACAGTGGAATTTTCAACACCATAAAAATTTGAATTACAAAAGATTTATTTCCAATCAAATATTGAAAATTCGACTAGGAAGTTGAATATTTCTAACTGTATAGTTACTTATTGAATTTTAATTTGCTTTTCGAAAATTCAATTTTCAACAACAAAAAAATTACCAAGGAAGAAAGATAATTTTTCCACCAAAAAATATGAAATCCAGAGAAATAGTTGAATAGGTAAATATCTTCAAAAAATAAATTAATTTCCAACTATAGACAAACAGGGATGTCCACGGATAGTTTCTAAGAATGTTAAAAAATTCAACCATTTAGTTTTATATTGTCTCTTGACTGAAGAATGGTTCCCGGTTCAAAATTCATCTTTTGAACAAAATTCGTCTTTTTATTTCAAGAAATTCATCTCTTTAAGTAGAAATATCATGTTTTCCACTTGAAAATAGAACTGTTTAGTTGACAATTCATCTGTCATAATTGATGATTCAACTATTATTCTTAAAAATTTATGCTCTTGAATTGGAAATAAATATATTCAGTTGAAAATCTATCTGTGTTTGGTTGAATGTTTTCAGTTTGAAAATTATTATCCGATTGAGAAGTCATCTCTATTTGTTGAAAATTCAACAATCCGGGCTTGAGAAGTTAACTATTGTTTATAACACTTGACCACCCAGCTTGGAAACTCAACTTTTTATCATTTGACATACCTTTTTGAACGAGCAACGCTGCTTTTCGTTTTCCTCGGAAATTTTTGCAACGCATAACCAAAACACACGCGACACTCACTAACGCGCGTTGCCAAATGAAACGCTGGTATTGCTTCGCATTTTGTTGGTTCGGCAACGCTGTCAGCATGCTCGCATAGCCTTTCAGCAGGATGAAAGACGCGCAATAATAGATTATAGGAGGTTTTCTTCATTTTGAAGCAAACGGTGCTTGAGGATCGATACACGTACGAGACACGAACAAACGATGGGTGGAGCGCAATGTCAACAATTTAGGGACCAAGAATAGCAGAATGTAAAACTCGTCATTTTACCTATGCTCTCTGTGACCTTTGAGGTGTGGGGTGACTTCAATTAGAGCTCTTATGGAGATCCCACACCCTGTTCAAACATAATAAGCTTTTCAGCCCCTGGCGTGGCGACCGTAGCGACTACACCCAGAGTTCAGCTCATCACGTTATACATACACGATATTCTTCAGTGATGTATAAACTTTGTTTACATCAAACGTTTACTTTCCACATTGCGATCGTCTTTCCCAGTTTTCCACCGACTGCCTCTAACGGCGACTCGGTTAAACCAAATTTCTTAGTTGATTAAGTATTTTTGCTCCATCCATCTCGACAGTAGTTCGTTGCGTTTACCTGAATTATATGCAAAGAGACTTATTCTTAAGAGCAATGCCGGAATGATATAAGCGCATGCGCACTCTTATTCTTATAGACTCTACGTCAACAAAATCTGTGCGCATGCGCACTTTGAACATAAGGAACTTCTCACATAACTACGATCCAGGTCAATATGTACCCCTCAGTGTCTAAGTGAACATCTGATGACAGAGTTGACAGAGTTTAGCTAGCAGCTTCATTACACGAAAACGCAGGTATCTCGCGTGATAAAGTTACAACACCAAGCGCTTGGAGCGCTGCTCGACCATTGATTTGGTTTGGATTCTCTCAAGTTCAGCCAGCAGCTTTACCATACGAGCACGCTGCTATCTCTTTTTGGGACGGCTGTTTGCTCACGAAAGACCACTGTGCACTTCAAATGAAGTAGCAACTGCCTGACATTAGGTAGCGGCTACACCAAACCAGGGCTAAGGCGGCACCTTACCCAAAAAAAATAAATTTTAGATCGCTGCGCGTCCAACATCGATTATCAGCTTCACTAAACGTTAAGTAGCACTGCTCTACCAGCGCTAGGGTGGCAGCTAACCCAAAAAATTCAATTCCGGATCGTCGCGCGTCCAACATCGATTATCAGCTATACCAAACGTTGAGTAACACAGCTCTACAAGCGCTAGGGCGGCAGTTCACCCAAAACCATTCAATTTTGGATCGTTGTGCATCCAACATCGAATATTAGCTACACAGAACGTTGAGTATCACCGCTCTACCAGCGCTAGGGCGGCAGCTAACCCAGAAAATTCAATTCCGGATCGCTGTGTGTCCAGCATCGATGATCAGCTACACCAAACGTTGGGTAACACTTTTTTACCAGCGCTCGGACGGCAGCTGAGCGTAAAAAAATTAAATTTGGGATCGCTGTGCACCCTTCATCAAGTAGCAGCTAGATAAAACGTTGAGCAGTACTTCTCTACCAGCGCTAGGGCGGCAGCTAACCCAAAACACTTCAATTTTGGAACCCTGTGCGCCAAACATCGATTATCAGCTACACCAAACGAACCCAACAAATTCAATTCCGGATCGCTGTGTGTCCAGCATCGATGATCAGCTACACCAAACGTTGGGTAACACTTTTTTACCAGCGCTCGGACGGCAGCTGAGCGTAAAAAAATTAAATTTGGGATCGCTGTGCACCCTTCATCAAGTAGCAGCTAGATAAAACGTTGAGCAGTACTCCTCTACCAGCGCTAGGGCGGCAGCTAACCCAAAACACTTCAATTTTGTAACCATGTGCGCCAAACATCGATTATCAGCTACACAAAACGTTGAGTGGTGCTCCTCTACCAGCTGTACGTCCAACATCGATTATCATTTATTTCAAACGTTGAGCAGCCCTTTTTTACCAGCGCTAGGGCGGCAGCTTACCGTAAAGAATTCAATTTGGGAACGCTGTGAATCCTACATTGAGTGGCAGTTAGACCAAACGTTGAGTAGCACTGCTTTAACAGCGCTAGAGCGGCAGCTTACCCAAAGCAATTCACTTTTGGATCGCTCTGCGTCCAACATCGATTATCAGCTACAGCAAACCTTGAGTACTAAATGAGTAGCACTGCTTCACCAGTGCGTGGGCAGCAGCTTTCATTTTTCTACAATATGAAGAAACCATCAAAATATCTGTATTTTTTACTAAAATGATGAGTGTTCAAAGATTAATAATTACCGAGAAAGATTATTGTTGATGCATTCAGTGATAAACTTTATTATTATTCTAAACAAGAATAGCTCAAGCAAAACGGAAGAACAAACTTTGAACAGGATAGTTAAATCATCCAACGGAACGAATTAATTTTCGATCACAAAATTGCATTCAAACCAAAACGGAACCCGTTTGATAAGAAATGCAAGACTTCCAAATCAAAAAGGCAAATCTGCTATGAAAAATCAAATACCCAACCTGTGATGACTCCGCAGCCAAGAGAGTGAAGATTTTTGAACCAAATCATCAAATTTCTAATCGAATTCCCGAAACAGAAATTAACTTTCAACGAAGCAGTTGAACTTTCTACGTGTATTATTCGGATGTTAATGTTTTTGAATTATTTGAATGAATAAATACCTAAATTTTGTTTTTCAAAGTTGTGAAAAAATAGCTCTCTAGCTCCGCGGGTATTCGAACCCAGGTCCTACAGATTTCCGGTTTGATGCTCTAATAAAAAGAATTTCCAACAGTGTGATTCGACTATGAACCAAGCACATCAATACACAATCTAAAAGTATCATTTCCAACTGAGGAATATGAATCTCCAACAAAATACATTAATTTCTATCCGAACCGATGTCTCTAGGCTGAGTACAAAGAACTTCCAACAAAACGGTTGAACTGACAATGAGTTAATTTTTTAATTTAAAAATAACTTTTCAATCAGAAAATAACATCCTCACTCAGTTAAAATCAACTAGAACAGATGTATTTTTGCAAGATAGTTAAATTCTTAAGCACGGAAATTTATTCCCGAGAATTATTTATTTATTTCATTTATTTAAAAGACGCACTTAGGAAAATACATGAAATTCCAACTAAAAGTAATCATTTTTCTGCGGTGAACAAATTCTCAACAATGAACGTATTACCAATAATTAACAACCAGATGTTCGGATTAACGTACGGAAACGAATAAATATACAATAAATAAATAATAGAAAGGTACAGGCATTCCCTAAGAATTCTTTCACATTCGAAATGCCTTCTTTGATCCTCTTATACAATTATACTGTCTGGAAATATAACTACCAAATTCCTGGAAGTTGAGAAAAAAACCGAAAATCTAATGTTCAAATTCTAGTAACACACTCTCAAATAAAGGAAAAGAGAAATTAAAAGAATATTACAGAGTTCCGTTGCAAATTCAAATATAGGACTGTTAAAAAGGACAAAAAATTTCGATTTAGTTTGAATTCAATTTTGCAAACTTCAATCAAATAGATTATAATTATCAGGTATTGCGTTTTTGATCAATGAGGAAGTAAAGTAAAAGCTACAATCATTTCTCGATTTTGGGTAGAATAAGTACAATTTTCATGCCTGTTCCGAATCCAGTTGAATTCTTTCAACACATTTTTTCCTTCTGAGTTGGCGATACATAAGCGTAGGTTGATCGTAATTCGACAAAGGCGATGATAAAGCAGGAGCTCGTTGCTAGTAAAATCTATAGGTTGAGATAAAATCGATGTTTGTTATGAGAGACGCAGTACGTGCAAGTGCTGATATTTCGAGTAGAAAAATGTTCTTTCGTAACTCGTTTCGATTCTACCTCGTCTTTATCTAGCTGCTCGAACACCCGGTATCGTATATTTTTAGTATAACCACTATAACGATGGACTCGAGCGATTTTGTGCCACATAAGTCATGATTTATCTCTACTTTTTTTGCACGATGTCCATAAGCGTGCGAGTCCCAAAATACGATTGACAGTCACATCAAGTCCGACTAAATCCACTCAGGTCGAACTACGTTTTTTCCCCTGTGTTTTTTTGACGACATAGCTGGATTGGGGCTAAAAAAGGACTTGAGATGTTTTAATTATTAGGCGTTTGTGAGCTATTGATATTCAGGAGTGATTCAACTATTACTGTAAAGTCGTTGTCAAATATAGGAAGTAGATCATCACCTATGAGGAACTAAATGTCGACCATCAGGAAATCGGTATTCATAATCAGGAGTCTTTCGGAAAATGTAAGGAAATCAGTATCGAAAATTTGAAGTCATTTATCACCTTCTAGGAATTCGACATCGACTACTTGTAGCTCGGTATTGATAATGAGGAGTCATCTCACGAAAACTAGGAACTCGTTATCAAATATTTCAGAAGGGATTTATCACCTATCAGGAACTAAACATCGACTATGAGGAAGTAGCTATTGATATTCAGGAGTGATTCAACTATTACCGTAAAGTCGTTGTCAAATATAGGAAGTAGATCATCACCTATGAGGAACTAAATGTCGGCCATCAGGAAATCGGATTCATAATCAGAAGTCTTTCGGAAATTGTAAGGAAATCAGTATCGAAAATTTGGAGTCATTTATCTTCTTCTAGGATTTCGACATCGACTACTTGTAGCTCGGTATTGATAATGAGGTGTCATCTCACGAAAACTAGGAACTCGTTATCAAATATTTCAGAACGAATTTATCACCTATCAGGAACTAAACATCGACTATGAGGAAGTAGCTATTGATATTCAGGAGTGATTCAACTATTACTGTAAAGTCGTTGTCAAATATAGGAAGTAGCTCATCACCTATGAGGAACTAAACGTCGACCATCAGGAAATCGGTATCCATAATCAGGAGTCTTTCGGAAATTCTAAGGAATTCAGTATCGAAAATTTGGAGTCGTTTATCACCTTTTAGAAATTCGACATCGAGTATTTGTAGCTCGGTATTGATAATAGGCAGTCACCTCAATACAAACTAGGAACTCGTTATCAAATATTTCAGAAGGAATTCATCACCTATCAGGAATTGAACATCGACTATGAGGAAGTAGCTATTGATATCCAGGATTGATTCAACTATAACCGTAAAGTCGTTGTCAAATATAGGAAGTAGCTCATCACCTATGAGGAACTAAACGTCGACCATCAGGAAATCGGTATCCATAATCAGGAGTCTTTCGGAAATTCTAAGGAATTCAGTATCGAAAATTTGGAGTCGTTTATCACCTTTTAGAAATTCGACATCGACTATTTGTAGCTCGGTATTGATAATAGGCAGTCATCTCAATACAAACTAGGAACTCGTTATCAAATATTCCAGAAGGAATTTATCACCTATCAGGAACCAAACATCGACTATTAGGAAATAGCTATTGATATTCAGGAGTGATTCAACTATAACTGTAAAGTCGTTTTCAAATATAGGAAGTAGCTTATCACCTATGAGGAACTAAACGTCGACCATCAGTATATCGGATTCATAATCAGGAGTTTATCGGAAATTGTGAGGAAATCAATAACGAAAATTTGGAGTCATTTATCTTCTTCTAGGATTTCGACATCGACTACTTGTAGCTCGGTTTTGATAATAAGGAGTCATCGCACGAAAACTAGGAACTCGTTATCAATTATTTCAGAAGGAATTTATCACCTATCAGGAACTAAACATCGACTATGAGGAAGTAGCTATTGATATTCAGGAGTGATTCAACTATTACCGTAAAGTCGTTGTCAAATATAGGAAGTAGATCATCACCTATGAGGAACTAAATGTCGGCCATCAGGAAATCGGATTCATAATCAGAAGTCTTTCGGAAATTGTAAGGAAATCAGTATCGAAAATTTGGAGTCATTTATCACCTTCTAGGAATTCGACATCGAATACTTGTAGCTCGGTATTGATAATGAGGAGTCATCTCACGAAAACTAGGAACTCGTTATCAAATATTTCAGAAGGAATTTATCACCTATCAGGAACTAAACATCGACTATGAGGAAATAGTTATTAATATTGAGGAGTGATTAAACTATTACTGTAAAGTCGTTGTCAAATATAGGAAGAAGATCATCACCTATGAGGAACTAAACCTCGACCATCAGGAAATCGGTATTCATAATCAGGAGTCTTGGGAAATTGTAAGGGATTCAGTATCGAAAATTTGGAGTCATTTATCACCTTCTAGGAATTCGACATCGACTACTTGTAGCTCGGTATTGATAATGATGAGTCATCTCACTAAAACTAGAAACTTGTTATCAAATATTTCAGAAGGAATTTATCACCTATCAGGAACTAAACATCGACTATGAGGAAATAGTTATTAATATTGAGGAGTGATTAAACTATTACTGTAAAGTCGTTGTCAAATATAGGAAGAAGATCATCACCTATGAGGAACTAAACCTCGACCATCAGGAAATCGGTATTCATAATCAGGAGTCTTGGGAAATTGTAAGGGATTCAGTATCGAAAATTTGGAGTCATTTATCACCTTTTAGAAATTCGACATCGACTATTTGTAGCTCGGTATTGATAATAGGCAGTCATCTCAATAGAACTAGGAACTTGTTATCAAATATTTTAGTAGTAATTCATCACCTGTCAGGAGCTAAACATTCGGTATGACGAAGGCGATAAGGATAATTAGGAGGCATTCAACTACAATAGAAAGGTCAATATGGGATATTAGGAGTTATTTATGACAAATGAGTTTTAGGAATTCATCGTCGTCTAATGGGAAGGAAAGTCGAGCAACATCAATAAGGAAAGCGGTATCGATAATCAGGATTCATTTCTTGCCTTTTGGAAATACTACATCGACTATTATCGACTTGCTATTCGTCATCGGCTATTTGGAGCTTGGTATTGATAATAAGGAGTCATCTTACTAAAACTGGGAACTCGTTATCAAATATTTCAGGAGGAATTCATCACCTGTCAGGAACTAAACATTCATTGTAACAAAGTCGATAGGGAACATCAGAAGGCATATAACCACAATAAAAAGGCCATTATAGGATACTGGGAGTCATTTACGACAAATGAATTTTACAAATGTATCATTGTCTAATGGGAAGGAAAGACGAGCAACATTAATAAGGAAAGCGGTATCGATAATCAGGATTCATTTTTAACCTTCAAGGGATACGATATCGAATATTACCGAGTTGCTACTTATAATTAAAAGTCATTTGAATCTTATTAGGGAGTTGTTCTTGAATATTTGGGATCATTCCTCAAGTATCAGGAAATAAGCATCGTTCATTAGGAAGTCGGTATTCATGATCAGGAGTCTTTCGAATATTGTAGGAGAGTTAGTTTTGAATATTTTTAGTCAGTAGTCATATTTCAGAGATTCGACATTGACTATTTGGAGCTCGGTATTGTTAATAAGGAGTCATTTCACTAAAATTGGGAACTCTTTATCAAATATTTCAGTAGTAACTCATCACCTGTCATGAGCTAAACATTCATTATTACGAAGTCTATAAGGATAATCAGGAGGCAGTTAACCACAATAAAAAGATCAATAAAGGATATTAGGCGTCATTCATTACAAATGAATTTCAGAAATTCCTTTTCGTCATATAGAAAGAGAAGTCGAGCAACTATTACAAGGAAATCGGTATCGATAATCAGGATTCATTTATTACCTTTAGGAAATACGGCATCGACTATCAACGCATTGCTATTCATGATTAAAACCCATTTGACTCTCATCAGGGAATCTTTGTTGGATATTTGGTGTTATTTGTTAACCATCAGGAAATAAACTTCATCCATTAGGAAGTCAGTGTTCATAATCAGGAGTATTTCGAATATTATAAAAGAGTCGGTATTGAATATTTGGAGTCATTTATCATCTACTAGGAATTCGACATCGACTATTTGGAGCTCGGTATTGATAATAATGAGTAATCTTAGTAAAACTAGGAACTCGTCATCAAATATTTCAGGAGGAATTCATCACCTTTCAGGAACTAAACATTCATTATTTCGAAGTCGATAAGGATAATCAAGAGGCAATCAACCACAATAAAAAGATCAATAAAGGATATTAGAAGTCATTTACGACAAATGAATTTTAGAAATTCATTATCGTCGTATGGAAAGAGAAGTCGAGCAACTATTACAAGGGAATTATTATTATTATTATTATACCATTAGGCCAAATCCCTTGCGGGGTAAGCGTAACTCGTTCGATTCCAGCCCCTCTGTACTACTGGAAAATAGAGGATTGATGTGGAAGGATTGGAAAGTGGAATTGACCTGGGAGGTTTTGATTGAGGGATGTGTATGAGAAGGAAGCAAGGATAGGTATTAGATCAGTCTCAGAATTCATTTCATGTTTTTCGCTAACAGGAAGAAGCTGCTTTCATTGTCTAATGAAGATGCGGGATTTTTTTGAGTAAACAGAGGCTTTAATTACAACACACTCGTCCTGTGCAACATCGTTCCGATACGCGTCGCTTCCTGATCTCTCTAGCAAACACCCCGTACAAAGAGTTTCGCAAAGCTATTACAATAATCCACTAAGCGATATCCTTATACGGGCCAATTCGTATCCAAAATCGTTCGTTTTAGGCTTCACACTTTTCTCATTCAAATTGTTCTCCAATCATCCCTTTTCTGGCATACATATCTTGCTTCTTCCACATCCATGCATCTTTTCATACAGGCTCTTGTGTTCCTACGGCTCTTTATATGTCTCCTCTTGAGGGTCTCGTTCACACATTCTATCCATTCCTTCTTTGGTCTGCATCTGGGTTCGCTACCATTCACTGTACCTAGATTCACTTGCTTTGTTAATCTCTCTTCACATTACTTACTTTGTCCATTAGTGTTTTACCGCACATATTACGCAGAAATTGCATGCCGATCGCGTTTAGTTTACTC
>WSXT02063504.1:0-12560 GCA_011762715.2 Neuroterus valhalla
GTAGCTACACGCCTCATCTAACTTCGACGCCTCCTAACAATACAGTACTATTTTAGCAGACAGAGCAATAAAGTCCTATCTCAATGACAGTTCAAACCGATACTATCTTCGCGGCCAATTCAAGAAAGTACTATCTCGGCGGCCAGAGCAAGAAAGTACTATCTCATCGGCCAGAGCAAGAAAGTACTATCTCATCGGCCAGTGCAATAAAGAACTATCTCGCCCGTCGAACTTTTAATTTTAGGTTATACTCGTTGAATTTTTTTTCGAATAGCTTATGGCTCATTGCTGCCCTACAATAAACAATTCAACAGAATTCATTGGGAAGACCTTGAAGTGAGTTGCAGGCTTTATGAAGATTGTACTTTTTTTCCAGAATAAAACAAATTTCAACTTAACCGTTAATTTATCAAGCCGAAAAACAATTTTTCGACATAACGGTTCGATTTTCATCCCCTAAGATTTGAACTTTGAACAAAACATGTTCAATTTTGGAGCCAAAAAGACGAATTTTCTCCGAAACAGGAAAAATTATAATTAGTAACCAAGATGTTGGATTTTCACACAAAATAGTCGAATTTTGAACTTACAGTAATGCATTTTTTTTAATAGTTCGATTTTCAAATGAAAAGGATAAGTTTTCGCCAAAAAGGTCACCAAAATTGTTGAATTTTGGAGTAAAAAAAACTAACTTTATAAAAAAACTGTTGAATTTCGAACCCGCGAATATTTATTCTCAATAAAAAAATTACTAACTTTCAACCAAGTTGTCGAATTCTCCACAAGAAAAGTGGGATTTTGAACACATGCGAAAATTCTGGAGAGGTGGTTCGATTTTTACCTTGACTAAATTGTTAAATTTTCAGACTCACGATTGAAACTTTGACCAAAAAAGATGAATGATCAACTAAAAAGTTTCACTTTATCCTCAAAAAGATGAATTATTTGATGAGAAGACAAATTTTAACCAAAAATACGAATTATGTACCTACCTACACAAAAGTCGAGTTTCCAACCCAAGAATTTGAGTTTTTCCCAAAAAAAAATATTAGTTTTCAACAAAAAGTTGAATATCTGAATGAACAGCCAACAAAATGCATCCCTATTCGCCTCTAACGCTTTAAGGTGCTTCATCAGAAATAGGCTTTTTTCGACGCCAAATTTCTGTTACACTGGTGAATTGCTAGTTGTAATATTTTTCCCACCTCATCTTTAGACTCTAATTGAGTCCCGACTAGACGGCTTTCTGCCAAATATTGCGTTGTTGTTTGTTTATGCTTAAATTTAAAATTAGTAATTTGTTCGCCTGCAAATCGGCCCCGCCGTACACCTCGAATGGGAGTGATTGGCGTGCACTGCCATGTCATCCTCAAGCATCCTATACCCGTCGCGACGGTTAACGTCTATGTCAATGCTGACCGTTGGTAATGTAAATTTCGTAACTGGACGTGTTACCATGATTCGTATTATTGGAAATTTAAAAATGTTTGATTCAATATCAAAACACGTTTTGGTTTGAATAACAACAATTATATTTTTTCTAAACGATTCATCTCTCTATAGTTTGATTAAACGGATTTTAATTCTAAATTTCGGATCTTGCGTCGGATGAAATATTAACTGTAATATTTTTCGTGAAAACTGTAAATATTTAATACAAAATGGACTAAAAATCCAAATGTCTTTCAAAGAATGACCTGCTTTGACTCCAAAAATCATTTATTCAGTTGAAAATGAAGCTGTCTTCTTAATTAAAAAAAATTCATGTTTTTCTTCTCAATGGTTGTCTTTTTTTTGCAAAATTTGTCGTTTTAGCATGATAACTCAACTTTTCTGTTGAATATTATATCTTTCGGTAATGAATAATTTTTCTTTTTTGGTTCTAAATCCAAATAATTTATTGTAAATGTAATATATTTTGACCTGGGAGCGCTGGCGCGCATTCATTTGACCAATTGCAGTGCTAGCGCCGAAAATACACGTTTAAATTTCCAATAATACGAATCATGGTAACGCGTCCAGTTACGAAATTTACATCACCAACGGTCAGCATCGACATAGACGTTGCCCGTCGCGACGGGTATAGGATGCTTGAGGATGACATGGCAGTGCACGCCAATCACTCCCATTCGAGGTGTACGGCGGGGCCGATTTGCAGGCGCAAAAATTACTTGATTTTTAATTTAAACATAAAAAAACCACAACGCAACATTTGGAAAAAAGCCGTCTGGTCGGGACTCCATTAGGGTCTGAAGATGAGGTGGGAAAAAATATTGCAACTAACAATTCAACAGTGTAATAGAAATTTGACGTCGAAAAAAGCCTATCTCTGATGAAGCACCTTAAACGAGTGCGCTTGTACGCCACGCTGTCATTTTTGGGCTCTGCGTATGAATTCTGTTAAATTTTTTCTTGTAGGGGTGGCAATAAGCCATTAACTATCCGAAAAAAATTCCACGAGTATAACTTGAAAGTATAAGGTTGACGGGCGAGATAGTACTTTCTCGAATTGGCCGCGAAGATAGTATCATTTTGAAATGTCATTAGGATAGGACTTTATTGCCCTGTCCACTGAGATAGTACTCTATTGATAGGAGGCGTCGACTTGTTGAATTGAACTAAAAAAGACTGGTTTTTGACAATTGAGTATTTTATTGTAACGCCACGCCCAGTCGGTATAATCAATTTCTTCGTGCTAGTTATAATTTTTAGCCGTTGAGTAGTGAAAATTCCGCCGTCATAATTTTTTCTCGTGAGTAGAAATTATTTTTACAATTTTTAGCTAATGTATTGTCAATCGACGACTGAGATCAAACAAAAATTCAAATTTTGCGAGCTAGTAGGGGAGAAGTGCCTAAAGTGAATAGCTTTATAGAGTGGATATTTGTAAATAAAAGCAAAATGCGTTCCGTATGATAACCTAATGACTAAAATGCATCTCAAAACAAAGTTACATGTTCTTATTTATCATAATAACCAAAATAATAAAAATAAATATTTTTTAACAAGATGAACTAACTTTATCGTGTACGTTAATCATTTTTTAAAGTAAATAAAATACTACAAGAGCAATTTCGTTTAATCCCGTGTGGAAATTTTGTCATGGCGCTAGCTGGGCCCAAACTAGGGAGAACTTGGCCCCAAATTGGGGATCTGGACAGGACCAAACCACAAATGAAACGCCTAACCCGGTCAGAGCCTAACTTACTGACTGACTTCGCCCCAACTTGGTTTTATCTATTTTTTTAAGTCTCAACAATACTAAAATTAAATTTCTTTAAATGAAAGAATGATTGAAAATCTTAATATAGGTTAAACTGTTTATTCAAAGGGAACATTTCAATCAGTTGAGTATTTGTAGGAAAATCTCATTCCTGCACTGGATTGTTCGTTGCCACCCTCATCCTTCGGTTGCAATCCCAAACTTTGGAATTGGTAGAAACCGTTCCAAGGTGAGTAAACAAGAAAATATTGCTTCTAAAAATCGGAAGTTTTTTTAAGATCTTGGAATGCAAAGTAGTACTTGAAAATATGTCTTGATTTTGGAAAATAATAAAAATGAAATTTTTAACAGGAGAAAACGGTTTAAACTATTCCAATCTTTTTAAACACTGTAAGGAGGAATAAATTTGAAAATTGAAAAATAAAGGCCAACTAAATATTCACGCATTATATTGGCAGCTAATTTCAAACTTTAATAATATTTACGTTCGAACTTTATGTACAAATTCTTAACTACATCTACTTCTAAGAATTTTTCAACAAATTATTTTTATTTACAATAAATTAAGAAGCAAAAATAAGATTTTATTTTCTAATAAATATATGTCGAAGGAAATTGAGGTTATACTTGCTTGAACTGAAAAACAGGTCGAATACATACCACTTTTACTAAATCTAAATGAATATAGCAATCGTTATTAATTTATGTCCAATCACTATGAAATAGAAGAAAACGAATAAACATGCTTTGAACTTCGAAGCACTTCTTAAATGAAAAATGTTTCGAGAAACGGTTAGAGGAATTGTGACTTTTCCTCGAAAGCACTGCTGCAAAGTCTGGGACGTTAACTTCTTGAACTCGCTAACCCACTAGTGATGGACGAACTTGATTTCTTCTGCGGGAAATTTATTTCGCACTCCAAATCATCTACAAAAACATTTACTGTTCGAAATTGCACTTAAAAAAACTTCTTGCGAAGCAAAACAGAATCACGCTTGCATTTCTTTTCCTCGATATTCACTTGTTTTGTTTTAGCGAAGTTGCTGCATTGACAAATAATAAATCGATATCAGAAATCGATATTAGATTTCGGCGCGCAAATTCGAATTTGCAAAAACTAAATACAAGCAACGGTGCTAGGTAAAGTTGACGCTTACAAAATTAAATGAATCTATAACATAAATAAAAAAGGTGATCATGACAGTTCTCGTAAACTTAATTTTGAATACAATTATTTACAATTGTCAAAATATTCTATTATTCGAATGCATGCTACCTAATAAAAAAATTGATTAAATAAATTAGAAAATTTATATTTATATTGTCTTAATGAAGGATTAAGGTTACGAAGATTATTCATTTTACAGAAGAATTTTGTATTAAGCTTCGTAAATGTTGTCTCATTAATAATATCAAGCAATTATGAGTTCCATTTTTCTTCTAAATTTTACTTGAATAAAATATAAAAATGCTGGATATCTCCAACTACTTATTTAAACTTTCTAGTTTTATTGTGAATTCACTCATTCCTCTTTTGGTACTGAAATCATTACGATTTATTTACTTACTTTCATTTTTGTTCTGGAATTTTGGAATGTTGGAAATTCCTCGATGCCTCCGAACGCGACGAGTGCTTTTTACTTTCGGCATTTCGTATAGTTTAAATCACACTAAATGATTAGTTTAGACCGTAGAGACGAAATCACAGAGACGCTTGGTAATATAACCCTAAAACAACCTAGTCGTCATCTAATTGTGTTAAACAGGTTGAAGATGGAGCCCGACTAAAAACAGTGGCACAGCCAAGTTGATGGCGCTGCAATCAAGAGCTGTGAATCGAAGTTGGTTTGGACTAGAAATGAGGTATTAACCCTGGTTGTAGCCATGACATAATTTTCCAAGTTGGGGCCAAACTTGTAAGTAGGCAAAAATTTGGCAATTTCCACACGGGACAAATCGGTTTAAAAATCCTATGTAGGACCTTGCAAGCAAAGTTGGTTCAACTCTACCGTGCACCAATATAAAGTTCAATCCAAATCTTTATGTACACTTAGAAATCTGAATCTAAAGGTCAAATTGTAAAATGACCTCAGGAGTAGTTCTGGCTATGGGCGGTTTTTGTTGAACAGGTCATCATTTAATTTGTAGGTTCGATAGCAGGCAGGCAATGAAAGGATAATTGAGCACACATGTTCGACCAACTGCAGCAGTCAGATTTTACCGTCAGTTTAGTATCTGTCTTAACTCTTTATGTGTTTGTAGATTATAGCACATAGCATAGGCCGCCCATAGGCAAGTCCGTGCCCGCGACGAAGTGGAGTGAGAGATATAGGCAATACAGCCTGGAATGAAATTGGAGGGCGGAGTTGAGTCAGTAGAGGGACAATACTTGTTATGCATTGTTCAATGGGGTGTGTGTATGTGTGTGTGTGTTCAATAGTCAACTTGCTAGAAGGCCCGTGGTCGTTTGTTGGTATGAACATTGAACAATTGAACATGCGTCGTGCCGGTGCGTTTTCCGCACTAGGCATTTGAATCGTAACGAACGGTACTCTCCCGGTATTGTCCAGCTTCTTTGTCGCTTCTCTTTCAACAGAAGGAAAAAATCAAAACAATCCAAAAGTGCCGGCTATCATTTCCTAGACTTTTCCTCACACGGTTCAATTTACAAACCACTTAAGATTAAGATCATATTCAGTGCTATATAAAAGGTAATTGTCAAGGTGAACCAAGATTAGAGCATGTATTCACATTCAAGATAATTTGCACATTCTTATACACTGTTTTACAACGTAAAGGAAGCACTATGGAAATAATAAATATACACTAAAAAAGTAGGGGTGTAATGTTATTAGAAATGAGCTGCACAATTTTTACTGTGTGCTACCATTTTTTTATGGTATATTCAACCTTATGTGGCAAGAAGCTTCATAGAAGAGGGATTTCTGAAATTGATTTTCTTTGTAGATATTTTTATGCATCTTTTTCCATACACTTAAAGCTCTTAGAATATGCTGAACATCGCTTCTGCTTATCCGAGAAAATTGGCACTTGAAAAAGTAATTTCAATTTTTTTTACATGTTTAGTGATTTGTGAATAATACAGAAGACTTCCGTTTAGCTGAACCGCTACGCGACGTAAACATTCGATTAGCTGAACTCGGGAGGAATTTCCACCACTGTCCCCCTCCACATGGGTGTTTCTAGAGGTGACTTCTAATTGGTTGCTACCGTCAGTTGCCGTGTCTACTCGACAGTAGTGGGGGTAGAGGGGGCCGCTCGAGTTCAGCTAAACAAGCGTGGAAGCGTTCAGGTAAATGGAAGTTCAGCTAAACGAGAGTTCAGCTAAACAGAAGTCTTCTGTATCCATATATTCCTTCAACACAGAAAAAACAAAAGGTAGAAATTTGTCTAGCTCAAAATCCTGGGGTAATCTTGACAAGCGAAAAAAGTGAAGATCGTCAAGAAAAAGATGGGAGATCGCTAATTTCTCATATTACCCCCAACTGATTTACATTTATTTACATACCGAAAATTTCAGCTCTTCACTTGAAAATAGACGTTTCAACATGGGAAAAGTATTATTTGTTTTTACTTAGAAACTAAAGATTATATATTTGATCAAAAATTTATCAATTAGATGTTTACTAATTATATAAACTTCTCAGCTATCGCTTTTCAATTTATGTCTTAAATTCTATAAAAATTAAATAATGTCACTCGTAGCATCAGGCCAGAAACCGCGGCGTGAACATGGTGGCAGTCGGTTTCTTTCGTTTTTTTTTCAAATATTTTTTTAATTGTAAGAACTTGATAAGAATTCTTTATTCCGAATCAAACTTTACAGTTTCTGATATTGATCAACAATTTGTTAAGAAATTACTATTCATTAGATTTTCATTTTTAATAAATTACTTTAATAATCGAGTTCGCATTGTGATATAAGATAATTAAATTATAGAATGATGATAAATCAATTTAATCAAATAAATCTGATCCATAGATTCAATTACCCAAATTAAAAATTGTGCGAAGAAGGAATTCTACTACTGCTTGCTTTGAATGTTTGGAGGAACTTTGAGGAAATTTTGATTGCAAATAATAGAATCTTACGGTAATTTATGGGAAGTTATCATAGATAATATAAAAAATAACCGTGAATAACCAAAAATTTATCGAAATTTTCAAATTTAATTTTGGGTTAATTATCTTGAGAAACCATGAATTACCAGCGGAGTTACTGTAAATTACCGGAAATTTTCATAAATTTCCGGAAAATTATGAAAAAATTTCAAATTGAATTTTGGGTGATTTATGGTATGTCATCATATTTTCCTGTAAAATTACCATAAATGAACGGAAATTTATAGAAATTTTCAAATGGAATTTGAGGTAATCCATCTTAAGTTACCATAAATTGCCTGTGAGAATACCATGAATTATGGGAAATTTTCAAAAATTAACGGAAATTTTTGAAATTGAACTTTGGGTAATTTATGATGAGTCACCACATTTTCCTGTGAAATTACCCTGAATGACTGGAAATTTCCGGAACTTTATAGAAATTTTTTACTTGAATTTCGGGTAATCTATCTTGGGTTACCATGAATTGCCCGTGAGAATACTATAGATTCCGAAAATTTTTACGCATTTCCGGAAATTTAAGGAAATCTTTAAAATTGAAATTTGGTTCATTTTGCCTGTGAGAATACTATAAATAACGGGAAATTTTCATAGATTTCAAGAAATTTATGAAAATTTTCCAAATTGAATTTTAAGTAATCTATCTCAAGTTACCATAAGTTCCCTGTGAGAATACTATAAATTACGGAAAATTTTCATAACTTTCCGGAAATTTTCTAAATTGAGTTTTGGTTTACTTATGGTAAGTCATCATATTTTCCTGTAAAATTACCATAAATGACCAAAAACTTCCAAAAATTTCCAGAAATTCAGAGAAATTTATTAATTGGATTTCGGGTAATCTATCATAAGTTACCATAATTTGCCTGTGAGAATGCTATAAATTACGAAAAATCTTCATAAATTTCCGAAAATTTATGGAAATTTTTCAAATTGAATTTTGGCTGATTTATGGTCATCCATCATATTTTCCTGCAAAATTTCCATAAATTTCCGGAAATTTATAGAAATTTTCAAATCGAATTTAGAACTCCTGAACTTCTTTGCGATCATGCTACCTTTTTTCGAACAACAATATTGGCTGAAATCATTACTATATTTCGAGAAATGTCTGAAATCATTCATTTTTCATAAAAAATATCGTATGCGCTAAGGGAGAGAAGAACTTTTTCGACTCGTTTACTGGTCGGAAAGGTCCCTCTTCTCTCCCTAGGTGCATAATATACTATTTACAACAAACTGAAAACAATACTTGTATTAATTAAATAAACTAACATAAAAATGTGTAAAAAGTGTTTTGACTGAACTGAAAAATATATGTGTTTCCTTCTTCACAGAACTTGATTGAAATCAAACATTTTCCCGACTTCCTGAATTATAATTGGACAAATTGTTCCTGCAACTATCATTGAATAAATGTGAAAACTGACTTAGAAATTGCAATCATTAATATTAACAATAACCTTTTGATCCCTCCCAACATTGTTTTCTAAGAAACAAGACAGTAAGGTCAGATAAGAAGAGTATAATTGAGTACAATGTGAAATGATAAATGTGTAATTATGAGCTGTGATTCTGTTGTTTATCATTTTCATGAAAACTGAAGGCTGAGAAAAATAATGAGAAATTATCTAGGCTCATGTAGCATGAAAAATACGGTTAATATGTCTCCCTCTATGATTTAGGCTTTGGAAGATAAGAAATACATTAAATATATGCAATAAGTATAAAGTTTAGGAATTATCAGAAATAAAACAGAGAAATAGTATCATCATTCTGCGAAATTTAAACAAATACTAAACATCAATCTTTCTGCTTGCTCATTCATCAATCTGATGAGAATTCATCAAGTCTCTCTGGATTAAAGACTCAATTCTACATAAGTCCCTCATTCAGGAAAAATATGCTCTCAGTTTGAAAATAAAAATAAAGATGTTCTTTTGAAGAAGCATCATTCTGACTATAGTGATACTCTTATGCTGTTATTTTCTTATGCGATAGTACCTTCTACGATGCAGAGAATTACGCAGTATTAGTGATTTCGAATGTTTGTAAATAATCAATTCAGGTGACTATATGTATCGGTCAAGTGTCTGTGAGTATCCATTTGAGATAAAGAAACCGAATTAGAGTCATTGTATATAATCGATCAAGAGAATCAATTCAATTAAATCTTATCATTCTGAATCAAAGCCAGCAGAGTTCCTCTATAAGTGCATGGAAATCATAATTATAATCACAGTCAGAGTTTTGTTGTGCTAACATGAAGAATCTTCTACGAACAGCTATTGTATTTTTTGTCCTAACCTTCGGTAAGCTCTTTTTCACACAAGCATTTTCTCCATTCACTACAATAAAAGCTCTTATTTTATTACAAAAAAACAAACTATTATAGTCACATCGAAGGATATAGAATTTCCGATACCGAACTTTGAACAGGAAGTTGAACTATTTAAAGGCAAAAAAATATTTTTTCCTGATGAAAATGGGAAACCAGTATTAGCAAAACTAGAAATGCCTAAATCTTTGCCGAGAATAAAGGATATGGATAAGGAAATAACTTTCAGACTCTACACTAAAGAAACTGGCGATAACTATCAAATTTTGAAAGTCAACGATGTGAAGAGATTAGCCAAAAGTGTCTTCGATCCTAAAAGACCCACAAGATTTTTTTCACATGGGTGGCAAACTAATATCGATGGTCACAAATCACCTGGCAAAATTCTTCGAAACGGTAAAGTTTGGTTCACAAATACGCTTCATTATTAAACTATTCAAAGCGAGATTACACTCATCTCGTGTTATAGGGCCGCTTGTTGTAGTGCTGGCCTCGAGGCTGTTCAAAAATGCATTAGAAATTCTTTTTAGAATTTTCATGCAAAACGCCCGGAAATTTGTTCGAATCCAGAAAAAAACAAACGCATTTTTTTAAAGAAATGTAATATTTAGAAGTGGCGCAAGCCCCATGAAGTTTAAGACGAATTCCCAATAAGAAGAAAAGACGTTTTTCCAAAAAGACCCCCATAAGTGAAAAAATGGGTTTTTCGAGTTCTTGGCGCTAATCATGATTTTTTTGCAGTTTTTTCTTAACGCAGATTGTTTTAGATACATGAAATATTACTCTATACTGATACTTAAATGTTTATTTAAATTGTTTAAAGAATTTTCTACTGTTTTTAGCAACTTTCTCTTAGAAGAGGGTTAGAGAGTCAAGGTTTTTTCTGAATCTTCCAACTTATTTTCAACGTTCCAGTTAAAGCAAGGTATTGATCAATTAAAGTTGACAATGAATAATTGTTTAAACAATTTGTTATCAATTATAACAATATTCTCTTAGAATAATGCTACAAAGTTGCAATTTTTTCTGAAATTTTCAGCTTTTTGTTTATTTTTCATTCAAAGTAAGTAATTATTTGATTTAATTTAGCAAAAATAATGGTTTAAACAAATTTTTAATGTTCATAGCTATCATCTTCTAGATAAATACTACATAGTTGCCGTTTTTCCCCGAAATTTTTAACTTTTTATCACTTTTCAATTAGATTGAAGTAATAACTATTTCATGTTAGGAAATAATTGTTTAAACAATTTACTATCATTGCTTATAATACTTTATTTGCTAAATGACGGGAAATTTCGGGTTTTCATGAAATTTTCAACTTTTTGCCCATTCTTTACCTTTGCTTTACCTTTTTAGTTGTGAACAAATGATAAATAAACATTAGAGAGAATCATATTTTAAATGGTATTGTTTGGCATGTTTATTAACTCGCATTAAGGATTACCTCACTACGTGAAAAGAGGACAAAAAGCTTCAGAGTTTAGAAAAAACCGCAACTTTTTAGCACTTATCTAAGAGAAGATAGCACTAAACAATAATAATTTGTTTAAACAGTTATTTTTGTTGAATTATATAAAATATTAACTCACTTCAAGTGAAAAGTTGACAACATGTTGAAGATTTCAGAAAAAACCGCAAGTTTCTATCGTTAAGCAAAAAATATATTATTAGCAATGATAATCAATTGTTTAAACGAATATTTTTTAGCATGATCTAATTATTACTTTAATCTTATTCAAAAGTGATAAGAACGCAACTATACTATTTAGTATATTACTATACTATGTAGTATTTATCTACAAAAAGATAGCTATAAACATTTAAAAATTTGTTTAAACAATTATTCTTGCCGAATTACATCAAATAATTACTTACTTTAAGTGAGAAGTGAACAACAAGTTTGAAAATTCAAGAAAAAACCGCGCCAAAAACTCAAAAACCCCATTTTTTCACTTATGGGGGTTTTTTGGGATCCTATAAAACATACTTATGGGGGTCATATCTGAAAAGTAGAATTTTATTCGCATTCTTTGACTAATTGTGGAGAGAAATCGTGAATTTCTAACTCGATTCACCTAATATTGAGAAATCTGGATAAAATTTACAAAAACGTATTTTTCTTATGGGAAAAAAGGGGGGTTCACGCCATCTCTAAATATTTTTTTTTTTTTCAACAAAAAAATGCGTATATTCTCTTGAGGGTTCGAACAAATTTCTGGCGTTTCGCATGAAAATTCGAAAAAAAATTCTAATGTATTTTAGGACCAAATCTGGTTCGAACTGGATTTTAATTGCTTTCGTTGTAGGGCCGCCAACCCCCGATACCGGCCCTATAACGCGAGATGAGTGTATCAAGAAAATATTGTATTTATTCAGCAATGATGAAACCAAATGCTTTTGTATTCACAGCGTTTTTAGAACAAGAAGATTGCAATATTATCATACTTAAGTGGACTCGAATGTCTCTAGGGCCTTATACAGTTGTTAGAATTTATATGCAAAAAATGGCAGAGCACGTGGCTTCGATGATTGATTTTCTAGAAACTCAGGGGATGAACCTGAATAATACATCTCTTATCGGTATTTCTCTTGGTGCACACATAATGGGAGTAGCTGGATACCGAACTAAAAACAAAGTCAATCACGTCCTAGGTGAGTAGAGATTTTGTCATAAAATTGAATACTATCTTGAGAGGAATAGACAATTCGACGCTTCCTAATCATAATGTCGCCTCTCGAAACAGCATAAACATACGCACGTATCTTCTAACGCTATATTCACAGTCACGTATGTTGGCGCGTTAAAAACAGAGTGTCATATTTCTGATACGCAAGATCAGAGACGCGTATGTC
>WSXT02063515.1:0-12560 GCA_011762715.2 Neuroterus valhalla
TTTTTTAAGCCGACCGGTTCAGCCGTTCTGGAATAATATGCAATCAAAAAGTGAACAGGGTCAGATTGACACAGTTTGTAGGAGATGTTCGGAAAAATAGGTGTGTAGGCGAAGGGTTTACAAAGTTTACATTCATTGAGTGAAGACACTAAGAACATCATACTTTTCAAAGAGCTGTGCAAGAACCTCATAATATCCGAGAGGGTATGCCCACCAATCACTGCTGAGGAGGTGAAGAAAGTATCAAGTGGCACGAAGAACTTCTCCGCTGCTGGTCCAGATTGTATAAAGAACTTTTGGTGGAAGAAGTTCACTCCTACACACCAACATCTGGCCCGCATCTTCCTAATATTTAAAGTCGGAGACCCCTATTCCGCAGTGGCTGGTGTTAGGACGCACTGTACTCCTACCAAAGAAAAGTGACTTGTCCAACTCAAGGAATTACAGACCAATAACTTGTCTGAACACGGTGTATAAGATCTTTACATCTATACTGAATGACAGGATTCTTCCGATAATTGGAACTGTATGGAGTTAGATTTACGAACAAGAAGAATCGAAAAGAGGCGCAGCAGGCTGTCGGGAAAACCTGCTGATCGACAGGAGTGTCTACAAAGACGCTGCAAACCACAAACGCAATCTGTCGATGGCCTGGATTGATTACCAGAAAGCTTTTGATTCAACTTCCCATACACTTATCATCTGTCTGTTGAAAAGCCTAAAGGTTCATTCAGATATAGTGCGATGCATTGAGAGATTAATGCCTCTTTGGAACACCAGATTTACTATCACTTCTGGAAAACATCATGTGACTACCAACCCTGTCACTTTCAAGAGAGGTGTCGTTCAGGGTGACGCAATGAACCCTCTCCTCTTCTGCGTCACACTATTGCATACTATTGTACAGCTCTTCGAAACGTATGATGTTCTCAGTGCCTTCATTCAGTGAAAGTTTTACTTCGTAAATCTCCCTCGCAAATGTCTCGACTTCTTCGGACTTTGGTGGGTTTTTGACCAAAACAGGAGGATCGCTAAAGAGGCGCGATGAGTCAGCGAGAAACTTTTGATTCTCCCTTACTCATCCCTTCCTCTTTTGAATTCTCTTTGCGTCAGATAGTACTCGTATTTTGTAAAAAATTTGCTGCTTGATGGTCATCAGTTTCGACATTTTCAATGTGTGATGATGGATGCTCTTTCATGAGCGAACTTTCGGACCCTTGCCGTAAAAGGCTTACCGAATCTTATGTAGTCAATCACACACTGCATACGGGACGCGTTTTGCCTTTCTACCAATCGTTGGTTTGGACCTTCGATTTGAATCTGGCAAAGCTCTCGCCGCATCATGAACTGAACAAGTGATGGTCCAGAGGTCGGAGTTCTCCGAGAGGTCCTCACGAAGGGCACCATCGATTCCAGCCAGATCAGGGGGCTTTTGAGGAACTTGAATGTTGATGTTTCTCCTTATCCTCAAATCGCCATCGTCTCTCGAGAGATGCCTTGTTTCAGCAGTTTGTCTCAATGACTCAGTGTCTATTCTTGATTTTGATCTGCGAGTTCACGGTTGTTTACGTCTTAGCGGGGGAGTTTTTCCTCTGGGGCCATCCCTAGACAAGTTTCCTCGACTGCTCATTAGCTTTTGCAACCGCATTCAGCAGAAACCCGCGATACAGGGACCTTCTATCCGCAACCTGAAGTCGTTTGCGGTGGCTTTGTCTTACAAATAACAAGAGGTGGACCGGCCGGGTAACTTATATGAAAACATTTCGTTCTCTGTGGCTTATACACGTAGAAAACTTTTCGCATTTTTACCGGCGCTCTTGCACCGTAATATGTGGTACGATTCCTCTACGTTACTGCTCGTTTCTCCAGTTCTTCTCTTCATCGCAATGTTTATGAAGAACTTTGTTTAGCTCTCATGCCTTACTCCTGGCGCGTTCTCAGTTGGGAGGGAGAAGATTCGGTGGGTTATGACTTATTAGCAAGCAACTTGCTTCATAATTTTTATGTAATGTTATAAAACATAACTTTGTTTGTTTCATAACTTTTATGTTATCTTATCAGACACTACAGTGTCTGCTCTCTCATACATTCGTTCATACATTTGTTTTTTCTATATTTGGAATGTTTTTTTATACTCTCTCCCTTTCACGGGCCCAAGAGTTTTTGCATAACCTTTCCTTTATTCCTTTACATACCTCAACATTATTCCAGTGTTGGGGGGACCTACAGGTTAAGGTGAGTTCCGAACGACCAAGAGCAACGGCTACTTCATACTTAAAGAACCTTTTTTTTTCTCTAGAGTTACCGGACTCACGACCCTCCGTGGACTGCGGAAGCTGTTCTATGGTGCGAGGCGGGGATCGAACCCGCAACCAGACTTTTTTTTAGCTATAATGGAGAATGGCCAAAAATGTTGAAAGGCTATAGAGATACGTAGAAAGTACCAAGATTTTTTGGTTTCCAGAAAGGGTTAAAGAAACTTAAAAAAATTCTCAAGTGAAAATTTTAACAAATGGAAGAATCTAGAGAACGTCTAGACATACGTCAAGAAGGAAGGAATAAAAGGGTTATTCAAAAAAGGAGGTGTGCTCTCAGTCCTCTTCCTAAAGAAATGGAGATCTTTTCAGAAAGTTCCACAGTAAAATATCCAAATTTTTAAATATATTGAGACTAGGTAGAGATACTGTAATAGTGAGAAATATTTTGTTTTTAAAATAAATTGTGCTGTCGGTTCTCTTTCTAAACAATTCTTCTAAATCAGGAACTCAAAGTTTTCTTTTGGCCTTAGTAAACAAATCCAATAGATTAATTTTCAGATTTTTCGATTTACACTGTATGTTATCTATACATATTATTTTCTGAAACGCTTTCTTCTGGTGACACATCACCACTTGCTGCGATGAATTTTATAAACATATCTCCAGTATTTATATAAATAATAAGACAAACATTTGAAATCTTCATCAAAAATGACCCTCGTAAGACACGGGGGTAAAAAAACGCCGCCAAATAATGCCTTACACAACCCCATTTACGAACGAAAAAAATCAATTATGAATAGCAAAATGTTTCACATGCGAAATCTTTGAAATCGATAGGCAGTGTCGGATAATGTTTGTCATCAATTATTTTTTCTTTTTTATTAGAGAAGACAAACTTACTTACATAGCTATGTTAACAAAGGAACAAATTCATGCGGACTTTCTCGGCGAGTGGTCAAATTATAATCGATTCAAGTTTGTTCGGGTTTCGGTGGGTACTAGGGCGAACCTGAACATCCGCGGTTCTTTCACTGGCCCCTGAAGGTTTCTAGGGACGATGGCCGAAGACTCGAAGTAAGGCTTTCTGCTTCCCTTGAGATCTCTGCGGTGGTGGAGAGGATCTCCTCGGTTGCTCTGGTGTTCGTCGGGGCGGTGGAAGGTCTCTTACCTTCCTCTTCCTCTCTGGAAAATGTCGCGGAGGTGGTCGGGGCCTTTTAATGCGTGAAGGATCTACTTGATGCTGATTTAGGTGGGCATCCTCCCACTACTCTGTGAGACGACGTTTTACCGGGGCTTGTCGCTCAAGGGTAACCCGGAGATTGCTCAGGCCTCGAGGTTTGGTAGATTTTTCCCCAGTGTCCCTGGCAACGGGCTCTGTTATGGGGAATTCTTTTCGAGCAGCCTTGGTCCTTGGTCTCTGGACTTCATCGCAGATGTGGGGGTTGGTACTTTCTTGAGCCTGATCGGCAATCTCGGGCTCGTGTTGAGGTGCTTGGGGGATATCTTTAGCCTCCTGGCTCCACGTAAAAGTTTCCTTGGGCGGGTCAGTGATGCCAAATTCCCGTAGTGCGGCTTCCAGGGGAACTACACCCTCTTTCTCCAGCCTCGAATCATACAAGGACGGCGGGGTATCCTTCACTAATGGGAGGACTCTCAAGTGCCCATGCTCCTTGAGATCTGGGAGACGGGGTGGATTAACAAGCCGTTGAACTCTCCTTTGCCGACTTTGGAGTCGTTTTCGCCTAATGTTCGAAGGCAAGGGAACGTAGCTTTCTGGGTGGGCAAGTTGTTCGGCCACCGCTCAACGATGACGTTCCGCCCAACGCTTGCGTAGATTTGGCCTATTCTTCTTAGGTTTCCCTACCTATGGGCAAACGGGAATCCTACTTCAGCCATCGTCCGGAGTTATGTAACTCACCTATTTAATTTCCACCCGGAAGAGGTTATTCTTGAGTTTTATTCTTAGAAAAAACCTGGTTATCCTCGGTATGGACGACGACCCGGAAAGGCGATTTTATTTTCGCGAGTTTTAGTTTTAAGAAAACCCGGATATCCTCGGTACGATCAAGGACCAGAAAGAGGTTGTCATTTTTCTCGAGTTTTATTTTAGAAAAATCCGGTTATCCTCGGTACGAACGAGGACCCGGAAGAGGTTTCAGATCCTCTTGAGTTTTATTTTGAGTAAAAACCCAGTTACCTTCGGTATGGACCAGGACCGGGAAGAGGCTATTTTATTTTCGGGAGTGTTAGTTTGAAGAAAACCCGGATATCTTCGGTACGATCAAGGACTCGGAAGAGGTTATTTTATTTTTTAGCACTAAAATAAACTCACGGCGGTTGCTCCCAGTGCCATTTCAGAACTAGCATTCTCCATAGTGTCTTCAATTGTTCAATAAAAATTTGGTTCGTTCTCCTTTAAAGTCGGAGTTAATCGACTGGACGTAAAGCGCCATGAGGGCGACGGGCCGCAGGAAAGGAGTTATTAAGTCTTTGTCAAAACTTCGGGTTTATTAACCTAAAACACTAGGCTGATATATATTAAATCCGAAGTTTTGATAAAGACTTATTGCCCCTCTCCTGCGGCCCGTGGCCCTTATGGTACTTTACGCTGGTCGATTAACTCCGACTTAAAAGGAGAACGAACCAAATTTTGATTGAACAATTGAAGACACTATGGAGAATATAGTTCTGAAATGGCATTGGGAGCATCCGCCGTGAGTTTAATAATCCGCCACAATTATTTTCTTGGCCATTCGTCATAATAATCACAGTAGGGGTTCAAATATTTTCCGCGCCTTAACGACGCTGCTAGTGGCGTAAGTCTGTATTATAATGTAGTACGGAGTCTGGCCGCAGTGCGAGCGCCATTGACTCAGCAAGCAGAAACGGCTCGCTCACAAGTTCAGTTCGAGTTCAGCCGTTCCCTAGCGAGGAAGTCGCTCTCGAAAAGTTCGCGAGTATCCGGGTTTTTTCACATAGAAGTGTTATACTGTTTTCTACCTTCTGATTCTCCTACAGACCTGATAAGGGCAGCGGCAACATCTCTTCTCTTTATGAGTCGTTTGACTGAAGCGACATTGTAAGGATACCTAAATAACTAGGTCTCAACCGCCTTGCCCTTTTATTGCATTTTTTATGCCGCTGTTCTCTCTTTGGTATGTAGGTTGCTGACAGAACTCAGACTTACTGGAAATCGCTATCCCACACATTTTTGGCTTATTCCTTGTGTGAATTTTAAACTTATCCATTACTATTTTGGTGTCAGGGATTTGTCTCTTCCAATTTATTTATCCGTTATAATTATAATCATAATTTATAGTTGTTAATGTGTGTTGGTTTTCCCTTCTGTTACCTGATTTCCCAAGAATGTATTTATATTGTGTAAATCCAATTAGGTTGGTTATGTTACTATGAAGGCTAAGCTCAAGTTTGTTCAATTTGCGAATTGGAAAACCCGCGGTGTTTTTGTCATCGAGGCCAGCATTGAGTCCATGCTTTTTGAAAACGAACTGGACGTCCTCTGTATCATTGAAACTTTTATGTCTCGAGAATTGAACTTTGAAATTAGGGTGTATTTGACATACAGGTACAACCGAGCAATTGGAGGAAAAGGTAGCTCCTTGATACGTGTTAAAGATATCTAGAGGGTTGATAGAATAGATCTTTCAGATTCCTGGATGGGGGGCATTAAAGTGGTGGTAGTTACCCTAGTTTCTCTACTGAGAAAGAATTCTTCCTTATCATATGACTGCCACCTCGTCCCCTTTAATGATTCTAAGCATACCTATATTTCAGCCCCAGACTGTTTGTCTAACAACCTGGACCTCCGGATTATCTTCCGGGTTTTTGCAAACTTGATTCATGCCCGTCTCCGATTCGCTCCCCGTCGAATAGGTTTGACGTCCTTTTGTTGGGCTGTTTTTCGTTTCATGGGAAAATAAAGGAAATATTATCGGCTCTCATTGCCTCGCTTTCAGACGAGGAAACCCCGGCAGGAATTTATAATGAGTTTTTCACGGCTGTGTTTGAGTCCCTCGAGATGAATAGGCCTTAGGTCGAACGCGTTGCGGGGAAATGGAACGAGGCAACCTCTCTAGTGGAATTCGAAATATATGGAGATCCAATCCAGAAGAAAGATTGACAGAAAGGGATTTCTGGCAAACCTAACTGGACACATTTCACTTCAAGCAGGTTGACAACGAGGTTGAGAAGCTCCTCAGGGAGATCAAACATCAATCCTTCTGCTCCTTCTGTGAATTGTTAGATCCGGCGAGCGGCCTTTCCGTAGTCTGGCGAACGGCCAAGGCTCTGACATCGCGATCGGGTCAAGCCCGTACTGGTGCTTTGTGGTCTTTCTTTTTCCGTTCAGAGATTCCTTCTCGATTTATTCAATGAGATGTTCCGCGTGTCCTCCTTTCCAGAGGCTTGAAAAGACCAGGGTACATTTTATACCAAAACCTGGGTGCAAGGTTTTCTGCCCAATATCCCTCACGTCCACCCTCTGCAAAGTGTTTTTAAGAATGGTGCAGAGGCGATTGGAATATCTCGCGGAGCATTTTGGGCGTATCTTGGGTTTCAGTACGGATTTAGGATGGAAAGCTCCTCAATGGACTTGCGTGGCATCGGTTTGTTCTGGTGTAATGACGGGCTTTGGCGGCTGCAGGTCTAGGGTCGCAATCGCCCGTGACCTCGAGGGCGCCTACAATGCGGTCTACCCTGGGCCCTTGAACGATGAGCTCGTGAGGCTTGGAGTTCCTGATAGGATACTAAACTGAATATCTTTTTTAATTAGCCAGAGAAATTTATTTTTCTCTTCTGAGGATAGAGGGTTGAGGAAAAGTTGTTTGGGGGTACCCCAGGGGGAGTCTTATTTCCCTTTCTGTTTATCTTGGCTCTTTGAACCATGGGAGATCACCTCTCGGTGGGCAGGGAAATTGTTCCCTTGGTATCTACCCCCAAATTCAGCATTAGAATTTCATCTAATCTTGTCAATACAAGCTGATCTTTGAAGTTGATAAGTGTTTCTATGGATATAACAGGTCTTTTTGTGCGTGAACATTTGTCATCTTAAGGAACTTCTCGTCATTTTTTGAAGTGATAAGCTTCTAGGGCACGGTGTGAACTTGCAAATGAGGGGAAGTTCAGTGCTCTACGGTGTTTGCTTGTGTTTGCGTTACACAAATCAGGAACATTCATTATTTATTGGAGAAATAGAAAAATGATTAACAATGTAAGAAACAAAATAATGAAGGAGTGTCATCTTTATATTTTGAAATATTTGCAATGATTAAGTGTTGGAAATTTGATTTTTTGTCTAATATTATTTCATTATATATAAGAGGAATTACTTGGGAGTTTGAGAAAGTTTAAATTATTCGTTCAAATGTTTATTGTAAACAATCGCTCAGCTTAACATTCTTCCAATAATAGACTCACGTTTTGTCTGAAATCGACTACAAATGTCTTGCCCGTGTCTCGTTCTTGAAATTAGTCACTTTTTAGCCCAAACTATCACTTTTTCAAAGTTCATTAGTCTGTGGCAGCCCTGAGGATGAGTAGCAAGACAATGGACAGGCTGTTCGAACCCTGTAACTGCAACTAGTTCCCGTGTCATAAAATGGGGCAGATCGCTACATCGTGTACCGAAGCGAAAAATGGTGAAACGTGAAAATGTTGCCTATCCTAATTTGAAAAATGATCGGGCTAAGTATAGAAAAGAAATTTAGGTGGATGAATATTTTTCGAATGCGTTACTTGATCCGGGAAATAGTGATTGTACTATTGATTGTACTACTGAAGTACTGGCTGAAGATTTTTAAAGTATTTGTTCACCCAAAGTATTATAAAAATGGGTGAATTTGCAAAATTGGACAAATTCGTGTATAATAATTCTGGAGCGATTAGCAACACCATCTGTCGAATGTGTTGTCTTTAGAATTGTCCTAGATGACGTGCAACGCTATGATGTTCTTATCAGACATAACTTCGGAATGAACTTAACGGAATTACCACAAATTGTGTACTTTAGAATCGACGAGCGATCGGAATTCTGTTATCCACGTGGATTTATATTGGATTCGGATCTTGTTATCACACAGGTAAAGAAATCCAAATTTCTAGCCAAGTTGTTGTACACTTTTTTTCTTCCTCCCTCTTGAAAGAACGCCCCCTGAAGCCGCACTTCAGGCTGTGAACGTGTGGTCAAAGCGGTCTGCAAAAGTCGCACATCTCTGCCTGAACCAAAAATGTTACTTGAAAAATAGATAAAAGTATTCATTCAAAACTATGAAATATAACTATGAATATACAATATTTAAAAGTTCTCACGTATCATCATTGAAGTGGCCGACTGCGCCTCATTAGCCGCTTGTGTCCATTGTCGGAATATGCCTTTATTTGCAGATGTTTATTAAGTTCGCTTATTTGTCACACATGATGTACTACGAAAAATTCAGAATTTAAATATTGACAAAGTTTTGATACATTTGAACCAAAATTTTACAAGCCAAATTATTTTTCCGCAACTGTCATAATAAATGAGAAACATAAGAAACAAAATTTTCAATTAAAAAATGAAAAATGTATCTCAAGTAACATAATTTTTCATTTATTTAATGTTGCATTCATAAATTCATTTCCAAACTTCGCTTGCGTCACAAATGGTGCGCCCCCACGGAAGCGAAGTCCGGAAGACCAAATAATCAGATCCTCTCGGCTTTCGGCTCAAGCCACACCTCTGCAATCCTTGCCCGAGCGGAGAGCCTCCAAGTCCAAGACCCCTCTGTCATCCCTTTCCGCGGATATCCCAGAATTCCCCTGAATAGCAAAACATATCCGTCGCCGTGCCCACAAACGCGCCACTCATGCGACTGGCTGCCAACAATCGCTGTACATATGACTTCACCTCAGATACGTGGTAACTCACCCGCTTTTTCTGAATAATCTGTAAAGAAACGCAGTTAACCGCTCGTCTAGAATAAGATGCAAACTGCAAATGTGAATCCCCACTCACTCCTTCCCTCTCCCTCCCCCTTAAAGGGACTTGATTTAATGGTCTCACCTAAAAATAAACTCACATCTACCTCAGAAACAATTGTACAAAGAGGCTTTTCATAATCAGCATATTCAAGGTACTATCGATCTTTGGACATTCGCGTCTCTGCTAGACTGTGGATCTTCGACAACTACAACAGTACACTTTTGTATCTTGGACCTCTTGTAACTAAAGAGAGTAGTGTATATTTAAAAAACTTAGCTTCATTCTTCATTTTAGCACAATGCAATACTTCCGTCAGAAAAAAACAAGTCACACCATAGTAAGTGTTAGCAAAATTCTCCCATATACTCGAAAGATGCCTTTTTGGGATGTCTCCACGTGCGCGGCACCAAGTTAAGAGACGTGTATTGAATACATAGTGAATTATCATTGAACCTATAATTGATAGTTTCAAATTTTACTTAAAAACTATTAAATTCACAAGAAATATTTTAATTTATCCTTTCATCAACTTCTAATAAGTTTTCAGGTCCTATCTTCTCACAGTATCAAATATAATAGCCACACTAAAATTTATGACTTGTTCTGCAAAGTCAACGAATGTCACCGAAAATGTGGAGAATTTCATAAGTATCGGATACCATAACTGATGAGAACTTTCGTATTTCATGATAAAAATGAATAAAATAATGATAACTCTGTGAAGCTCATATTAAAGGAGTTTTTACCAGAAGCATTCCTTGAATAGTTTTGTTTTCAGAGCGTAAAAAGTAGTTTTGTATGGTTTTCGGATACCGTAACATCGGATACCAAAACCTGCTTTTCGTTACCCGGGAAGAAACAGAGCTAATTGAAGCCTTTTTTACAAATAATTTAATTGAAAATGAACGTAAATCACGTTTATTACTTTCACAATAAGGATTCAAACTAGGATTAACAATTGTAAAACTGAAAAAAATAATGTTTCAGGTTTGAAAAAAATATTTCAAATAAAAATAAAAAATGTCGAAAAATTGAAAATTTTCCAAACAAAGCTGTTATTCCCTGCTGTGCTACATTTAATAATGTGTTAATATTTCACAGTGTTGTTTTACTGTACATAAAATCAAAAAATTTCACCCAGAAAATCAAAAGTTGTTGCATAACGTTTTCATGTTCTTCAGGTCCTTCAAGTGGGAAATGAGCTTGAACATTCATAAGACCCCTTTCTCTAGAGCCACTGAACCTGACCATTTTGAAAAAAAGTAGAAAATTCGGAACATTCTTCCATAAAAAGTTGCTCTTGCTAAAAATGTCCTGTCTGTGGAGAATTACCCATATAAGCATTGAAATACTGTCAGTAGTATTCTGAAACTATATTTCTCTGTGGTTGTATTATTTATTTTTGTTCAATTATCTTCTATATTTCAAAAAAATTTGTTCCTTCAGAGTTTACGAACAGACCAAGAAAAAACGAAGCAACAATGGATATGCAGGCAGGGTTGATTTATATGGGAGTAGTTATTATCTCGGCGGCAGTTATACTCCTTGTCTCGATATTTGGCATAAAGGAAAAGTCTTACGAGGAGGCTATAGCAGAGCAGCGTAAATTTCCTGATGGTCTCCTACTAGGTGAGTAAGAGCATTTAATAATATGTTCATTCATTTTGAGGGAAAATAGATCAAAATGTGAATTTTTAGAACTCGCACACTGCACCGCATCAAGTTGGACAAATATGAGATGCACGAATCCAAAATTATAGATTTTTTTTTGAGGTTCAATGATATTTAAACTTATGTCCAGACTCCAGAATTGAAAATGGTGATTCTAATACAGCAGACTGAATTTGTAAAAATAGAACATATTTGTGACGCGATCTGAAGAAAGACTTCTAAGCGGCCAAACGTAATTTTAGAGGAGAAGCAGGAGAAGTGGCAACGGGCCGATAGGACTCTTCCGATTATTCTCTCTCTTTTTATCGCACATACTTGCAGATGTGTGTGTGTGTGTGTGTGTGTGTTAGTGTGTTAGTTAGTGAGTGAGTGAGTGGGTGAGTGAGTGAGTGAGTGAGTTCGATCGGTTCGGCCGTCTTCGACCCACGTGTTCCGGGACGGGCATATTTCCTTTCCCTTCTCCCCTCTCTTCACCAATGGAATCCGAGCGTTCACGATCGCTGGAATAGCTCACATTCATGGCATTTGCGCATATGTTCGTGTCGAGAGAGAAGTCTCGAGTGCTCTCCCGAACGACTATGCTTAAACGATTGTACTGAATAAATCATTAATGATGGAATTTTTATAACTTTATCACCTTGAATAGCAAGTTCATACCTACGTTAAACATTAAAAATCAGAGAATCGAATTTTGGCCGCCTACGGGCCTTTCTTCAGAGCGTGTCACATTTGATTGAAAGATGCTAACAAAGGGTTTTTGTGTCACTGGTTTCAAATCTTAAGTCTCAAACCTAACAAGTTTGAATGAAGCACACAATCCTAACTCAGGAATTTGATTAGTCATTACCATTTATCTATTAGGGCTCTAAGATATTTGGTGTGCTATAATTACTCAGGCACACGAAATAAGAAGTAGGCTTTACTAGACCTATGAATTCTTTTGTATTTTTACGCACTGAAATCCAATCTGGGACCAGAAATGATCCATGCCACACCACTTCCTACTGGATTCCAAAAAATATTATTTTATTACCCTTCTCTATTATAATTTCGTCAAAAATTCATCTCAAGTCTTCTAACCCGGTATTTTATCATCAGCCACGGACTAAGTCTAGTGCCTGATAAATTCGAGATATAACGTAATATGAAGTTAATGGTGTTCGAAGTTCGTCTTGCAACGGTGTTACAGCGGCAGAGTGTGTTGAAGATAACATGAGTCACCTATGAATGCTTTTTTAGAGCTACCAACTGTTACTTGGCCGAGATTGCTACGATGACCGAGAAAATTCCTTTTAATGCGCCAAGTGTTCAATAAAACTTTTTTTGAGCCTCTACCAGTACTTTACTGCAACCTATATGTTCAAGATGTTCAGTGTATCTTCCGTGCACATTGCCTGTTGCCGATATCACAATAGGATAAATAGATGCATGTATTGCGTTCCTCCATATTGTCTTCACTTCATGCCCTAGCTCATTATACATATGAATCTTGGTTGTATAAGTTGCCTACAAATTTCGGTTAAGTGGACGAGCATGGTTGTTGACATAGTCTTTTCTGCTACGCATTTCACCCCCGTCCCCCCCCCCCCCCCCCCCCCCCCCCCCTGGCCCCCCCCACAGCCCCCCCAACCCACCCCACCACCCCCCCC
>WSXT02063526.1:0-12560 GCA_011762715.2 Neuroterus valhalla
TTTTTTACCAAAAATTATTTTCCAACCAAAAAATACAGTTTTTCAACGAAATGGGTGAATTTTAAACTTTAAAAATAATCATTCTCAACCAAAAAGTGGAATAATAACGTTTTTACCTTCAAAATCTAATTTTTACCGAACATAAGAGTTTTTAACTAGATGAATTTTCGACTAAAAATAATCATTTGTTATCAATGTTTCATATTATTAATTTTCTCCCAAAATATCGTTTTTTCATCAAAATATGTAAATTTTCATTGAAATCATTGGATTTTCAATTTGAATTTTCAACTAGAAAAGAACAATTTTCACTAAAGATGAAACAATTAAATTTTCAGTTGGAGAGAATAATTTTAAACCAAACTGATGAATAAATGAATGAATTAAAAAAGCTATTTTCAACTAAATACTTGAATTTTCGCCACAAAAAGATGAATTAATTTTTAAAGAAGTAGTTAGATTTCAAGCCAGAGGTGAATTTTGAATTAAAAAATGCAGTAAAAAAAATTGATTAAAAAAAAGAATCCAAGTTTTAATTAGGTATTTGATTATTAAACTTAAACATGATGAATTCGTAATGAGCAATTTATTAAACAAGGTTCCTATTATAATTTGGAAATATTCCTTCTTCAAAATACTGCTTCTACTCTAAGAATGTTTTGAAGTACTTTCTTCATTCGAAATTAAGAATAAGGGACTTTAAAATCGTGAAGAATTTTGAATTGGAAGAGCGATTTTTCAAAATTGTTGTTGAGTCAAGTGAATCCCCACTTTTTATATGGATTCCCGGTCATTTCCCGGTTTCCCGGCCAAGTCGCCACCCTGGCTACATTTTTTTTCTTGTATGGTGTTTTTGCAGGAATATCTATTTTTGTGGGTAGAAACAGCTCATAGTATTTTATAATAAACCAAATGTTAAGAATAAATCTGGTCATGTTCCAAATGATAATAAGCCAAACTTAACTTTGTTGTACGTTTCAATATATTTCACACTTCAAGTGATGATAAATAGTTGTTTATCTATAAAATTTATGTTTAATTGATAGTAATTGAGAAAGTCAAATAGGGCTAATATATATTTTAAGGAGAAATCCCTAATTTTAATTCCTTCCTGCACTTTATTGTAAGAAATCGAAGAGAAACTGGACGCTGAGACCAACTTTACGGTACGAACAAAATTTGTATTCTAAATGGACAATAGCGCTTTTCCCAAATTTCATTTCATTACAATAAACAAAACAAATAATAATTTTTTCTTTACGAAATCATATGCAGATAAGTGGTGAAGCGAATGGAATTTCGATTTTGTTTTCCATAAGTCAAAGGTCGGGCGTGACAAGCCACTTGTTGAAGCGCCAATATTTTGAGAGCGTTGAGCAAAATAACAAATCCCATCGTGGACAGTCGAAAATTTACAGGGGGAAACGTGAAGGTGTTCACGAAAATAGCAAATGCGATACTTCCTGCTGTGAACTCGGAGTCGTCGCGTCGTTTACGAAACAGTAACGTGAGCCTCTTACATAATAAAAAACGAATTTAAACCCCTTTTCATTTCATCAGATATTTGTTAACACCTTGAAATCTTATAAAAACTTCATCCATTTATGCCAAAAATATTAACAAATTGTACAATTCGTCAAGTTAAGGGAGGATAGACAAATACGTTTTTAGGACATATTTGGAACATTAAACGTTTTTGAGGCGTTTTTTGCCTGACTTTTAAAACTTCTTTTTTACGTCCTAAAAACGTTTTTAGAACGTTCTAGAAACGTCTCTAAATTTCTTGACCACTGGGCTGATATGAAAAACTCGGACCAATAAATAAAGCTGAATTTGTATAGTATTGAATTATTTAGAATTGGATTTAAATCCAATATCGAATAATTGGAATATAAATTGGGCGGTAGCTTGTGATTCCTGAAGGCCGACGTCAGAGATTCGTTACAACCTGTTGGACGAGGGGTTGCGATCTGAATGAGTATTCCTAGGAGAATCGCTCAAAATCGTTGAACATTAGCACTCACTTTTTTCCACCATGGTCACTTTCACTTTTTTTTTTGCGATTTTCTAAAACCCTTTCTACCTTTCGCCGTTACTTTCGGACACTAGAAATTAGAGCATCACACCTCGAGCACGATGTGCGTGCAAACGGCGGCGGAGGACTGAAGCGTCGCGACGCCAAAACTACACGACGCCGTCTCCGTTTGCGTTCACGTCGACGTAAAGGGAGAGAAGACCGGGGCATCTTTAACCCGTGCTATACCGGCAGGAATAGTACGCGACGTATGCGTTACTCATAAATGGAGTATGTCGTCTTCTGTTTATTCAGAACAAGATTCAAAGAGTTTTTTGCAAAAAAATAACTATGGAGATGATAATTTGGAATTTCAGAGAGAAATCGACGTTATTTAGCCCATTTTTGAAAATTTTTTGAGACGAATTTCTCCAGGTATATGAGAGTTCATGACAATTATGTGAGGCTTTGATAAAATTATTTCAAACTTTATACTAAATATTAAATATCAAAAAATACTAAATGCTCAATTTAAAGCCAAATATATGAGAGTTCATAACAATTATGTGAGGTTTTGATACAATTGTTTCAAACTCTAATGTGATCATGATTATTCAATATAATTACGTGAAATCTAATATAATTATATTTGACTTCAATACTAGGTAGGTATTTGAAAGTTTCATAAATATTTTTTTCTAGAATTGAAACGTGTTTCCAAACATTTTGATCTTTTGTTTTGTGACATTGCTATAATAAATTCTTTTCAAATCAGGGTGAACAAAAACACCAGTCACTCACTCATTTAATTGAAATCAATGAATTTCCAGAATCATTTTGCTTGAATAATAGTCAAATGTCAATATTAAATTGTATTAGCCAATTCAAATGAAAATAAGACTAGAAGTTTAGTACTTTTCTTCTAAAAACTGTTTTTTTTTCGGTTGACTGTTCATTTTACAATCTAATACGTATCTGATACGTATCTAATACGCATCTATTACGAATGTTATACGTATCTAATACGTACCTAACACGTATCTAATTGGTATCTAATACGTATCTCATACGAATCTACAACGTATCTAATACGTATGTTAATCGAGTAATTCAATTCGGAATAGTCGAGTTGATTTAATTCTATTGATTAAAAATTCAGAGAGTGTGTTGAGAAGTAGAATAGAACGAACTGAACAATTTAAAAGAGAAAAACAGTAGAATATAATTCTTCAGTAGAAAACATGATTCAAGCAGTTGAAGTTTTGACAATTCAACATATATGTATATAAGTTGAACAATTCATAGTTGAAATAAAAAAAGTTTTCAAAATAGGATTTTGAATTATAAGTATTTTACAATGAAAAAATTCATCATTCAAAATGGTTCAATGTCAAGAAATTTTAAAATGAAATCCCCAAGAATATAATCTCTGAACCTTAAAAATATAAGAATTGAAATTCTATCTATGAAAACTAAAAAGCTAATATAAATACTATTTGAGGAAATCTAGAACATTGTCTTGTCGTTCCGGATTTTGAAATTTTCATATTATGCTATTGTTAAATTAAAAGATGGCAATTTTTAACTGGTATTTCAAAAATTGGATACGTACGAATTTGTAGATTTTGAGCTGAAAACATTTATTCTCGACTTTCGAATTTGATACGTAAAAAAGTTAACGACTCACAGTGGTTCAAAATCCCAAAAAGCTGGCCAAAAATCAGAATCTCGATATTTCACTTCGCTCGAGTACCCATATAAGGTTTTTGGGTTGCTGATTTCGAAAATGAAGTCAAAAATCGAAAATTCAGAATGTCCAACATATTTCTCAAATTTTCCATGCATATACTTGAAAATGAGTATTAAGGGGTCTTTTGGGTCGCTGCTTTCGAAAATGAAGTCAATAATCAAAAATTTAAAATTACGGACCCAAGATTGCGGAGGTTTTTCTGAAATTTGTCTTGCATATACTTGAAAATAAGTATGAGGAGGCTTTTGGGGTCGCTGATTTCAGAAATGAAGTCGAAAATCCAAAATTCAAAATGGCAGATATTTTCTAAAATTTAACATGCATTTACTTGAAAATGAGTGTAAAGAGGTTTTTGGGGTCGCTGATTTCGAAAATGAAGTCGAAAACCCAAAATTCAAAATGGCGGATATTTTCCTGCGAAAAGATTTCCTTGAAATGGGGCAGCTCGGGGCAGCAAGTAAAAACGGTTTCGAAAAGTACAAAAGAAGATAAATTTTTCCCCTGCAGTACATCGCACATATCGTAAACATGTTTGCCAAATATACATATTCCATTATGGATTCTCAATGTACGTACCTTCACGAGCATTTTCCATGTCGCACAACATTTTTCCACAAAAAACTTACTGAATGTGGCAAATTTTAAAGAAATGTCCACAATTTGCGGTCCGCCATTTTAAAACTTTGATTTTTTACTTCATTTTTGAAATCAGCGACCCCAAAAACCTTATATGGGTACTCGAACGAAGTGAAACATCGAGATTCTGATTTTTTACCAGTTTTTTGGGATTTTGAACTACTGTGCGACTTTGAAATATGCTCTGAAATCCACCCTTTGGGAGTTGTAAACTGATCATCCAATCTCTCCAGAGGCTAGCATTTTTTTCATTAAAAAAATTTTAAATAGTATTTAATTAGGAATTGTTTGGATGAATTATTATATTGTTTTATACAGACTCTGAAATAAATAATAAAATACTCTTCATGAAAAAGTTTTATATTCTCTAATTTCAGCAGAAATTTCATAATCATACACCTGAGAATATATAGGGTTGTAAGTTATTTTAACTTCAGAATTGGTGTTGAACTATAACTCTCTTCCTATTCTGTGTAATCCTTCGAAATAAATCCAACTTTAAAAAGTAACTAAACTTTTAAAACAGGGCGTTCTAAAATCTCTTAAGCTTCTTTCGTCCGCTTGGTTAAATTTTGTTGAACTGGATGAAAGAAGGAATCAAAATTCTAGCCTGAGAAGGTACAGGTGTTGCTGCGAGTTTGTAAGAGAAACGAGACAGGTGACGTTAGTTCAAGTTGAGAAATCGAGTCCGTTATTGAATTCGTACTTTGGTAGCCAAGTTGATTCTCAAACGAGATTTTGCCCTATGGAAAATTGAATAAAGCCTAGAGAGGAATGAAATTGCCCGAAATGGAATATTTTTCTTCGTTTTCTGCTACAAATGTTATTCTAGCTCGTCTAAGTTATTTAGTTTACTATCCAATATCATCTTAAAACTTTTATATTTTCTATTTCTTCATTTGTCACTTATAGGCCAGTCTGTAGAGAGAAAAATTGAGAATGAATGCAATGTTGATTTGCAACTCCGTCCGAGGTCGGGAACGGGTTGCGAATCTTGCGTTTTGTTCTAAATAATAATTTAAATCATTATGCAAGTTTACAACTTTATTATAATTTTTGCCTAAAAGTTATTCACAGAACTTCAATTATTCCATAATTGAACATGTTTCGGACTTTCAAATTGGTTGCAAATTTAAATTTCATATTGGAAGACTAAATTCAATGCACTATTCTATTTGCAGAAAGAATACATTTTTTCTCGAGCGTCTATCCAATGAAATGTCATTTTTTTTAATTATACATTTTCCCAAACTCTGACGGGGTCGCAAATCAACATTGTCCATTAAGGAAGTACGTTTTATGTAACTGCAAAGTTTTAAAAACATTGCATTTAATGTCAAATTTTGCCTTTAATTTAGCCCTGCTGACTGGCCTATTATCTGAATTAAAAGCGCTGCTTCCTTAATACAAGATGATGATTTACAAGTAAATTTGTTTCTCAAGGAAAAGATTTAGATTGAAATTACTTTATACACTACCGTCAAAAATTAGAAGATCGATTGACGCAAGCACTAGTAAAAATTACTGCTGACTTTGAACCACGAGAACTCAGCGAAAAAAAAAGGTAGAGCATTTTTTTTAAACAGTTGGAAACATGATGAAATTCGGCGTCTAGTGATTTCAAACAATTTTTTTTTTTATTTGGTGAAGAGAATGTAGCAGGTGATAAGTTTTTTTTTAAAAGGGCTAGATTTTTTAAATTTTTTACCCCGATTCCAACTTTCAGCATGACCTAGGAAAATTTTTGCAAAAGTCTGAAAATTATGCGACATAGAGCATGAGAATTCATCTTTAATTTAAGCTTAAGAAACTTAAAATATCTTAATCGGTTCCCGGGGTACGATTAAAAATGTTCAATCGTATCTGAGTTGAGTTTTAGTCGACGATCACGGTTCTCGGCCGGTCTGCTGCTCGCCTCCTTCGTTGAGGCAGGACCGAATAGGCCACGCACAGAGGTGGTGCTTAATTGGGGCTCTCTTTTACCTTTGGATCTGCTCATCAGCAATTTTTATTTCAAATTATTGTACATTTTTAAATAATTTTTTTTGAAAATTATTTACAGTTTTTCTAATTCAGAATCATCCCAATATTAAAGAATGGATAAATGATGGAAAGTTTTTTTGATTCGAAAGGTGGCTACTTCGAGGAGTCCCCTGTCCAAAAAGTTGCTTCCTTGAATTCAATCAGAATATTATATTAAATGAGTTACATTCTTAAACTTTTTAGACTGTTTTACATATAAAAAATTTATTTAAATTTTTTATATAACTTTTATCTGTTCTAGTTTTTTATGAGAAGTTGCGGGTCGCGTTAGTAAATTATACTTGAAATTAGAAAATATACTTTTTCCCAATTATTTTTTAATTTCGATCATCTAAAAACCAAATAATGAGCGAGTTGTTTGTGTAAGAAAAATGTTCGCGTAGAGAAAAATAATAAACTACCTATTAGAAATTGAAAACATCATTTTCAATATACCTGCACACTGTTCTATATTTAATTTAGTCTGGAAATTTCATTATTATTCACTTTCAATATTTTTGAGTGTTTTTTATATAAATATTATATTTAGAATTTAGATACCTTATTCTTTTGAATTATAGTTTATTCTCGTAATAATATACCTACATTTTTATTAATATTTTATTTGACGAAAATTTTAGGAGATAAAAAAAACTGTTCATCATTTATTTATTCTTTAATATGGGGATAGTTCTGAATTGAAATAATTGTTAATAATTAGAAGAAGAATGAATAACTGTAAAAATTTACAATAATTTGAAATAAAAATTACTGATGGGTAGGATCAAAAGTATAAGAAAGTCCCAATCAAGCACTACCTCTATCTATTCGGTCCTGCCTCAATGAAGGAGGCGAGCAGCAGACCAGCCGAGAACCGTGATCGTCGACTAAAACTCAACTCAGATACGATTGATCATTTTTAATCGTATCTCGGGCACCGATTGAGATATTTCAAATTTCTTTGGCTCAAATTAAATATGAAATTTCAGGCTTTATGTCGCATCATTTTCAGATTTTTGCAACAGTTTTCCTAGGTCATGCTGGAAGTTGAAATCGAGGTACAAAATTCAGTCATCGTGATTTAAAGCCAGAAGTAATTTTTGATAGTGCTTGCGTCAATCGATCTCATAATTCCAGACGGTAGTGTAATTGGATAAATTAAGAATTTGAAGTAGTTGAAAAAACATAAACTTTTATCACAAACAGGAAGAAAATTTTATCATATAGACACCTACATCATCAAGATGATAAACTTAAATTTTTCAAATCTATAGATAAATGAGTTGGGATAAAACGGACTTTTAGAGTCATTGACTAGATTCATAAATCAGGAAAATTCCTCTCTCGGGGATCGTGTAATCTTTGGATTAGCACTAGTACAAGTTGTACAGTTTCCGATATTAATCTCGCGACATCTATACTGCTTCATGTCTGCGAAACGCGACAGCAACCTTACCCTTGGATCCGAGTACTGCATGTAACAACACCTACGTAACATTAGCGACCCGACGTATGGGACATTTGACCATAAATCGTAAAGTGATACTTCTTCCTGAGGTGGTCGAACCAATCAGAGCATGAAGGACAAACATGACCTGGGAATACATAAAGAAACAAGTTCGAGAACTGTTTTGAATTTTCTCTATTGTCTCTAACCAGGTTGCTCAAGTTGAAAAACTTGGGCTAAAAATAAAAGAGAGGTAGAGATTAGACAAGAGCAGATGTCAACTTTCTCTGTTATTGATGACAGATGGAAATTAGGATAAGAGTGGAGAGTGAGCTCCTCTAATGACGAATTGAAAAATAAGATATTTTTTAGACAGATAGAAGACAGGAAAATTGTTGAATTTCCTGGGTTTTTAAAAAGTAGTTCTCGAATATAAATATTTTGCAAAATCTTCTTTGTAATCTAGAATTATAATATTAGTCAGAGAAGAACAAAAAACATTTGTATTTTGGGTAAAGAACACAAAAATAGTTTAAAAGAATGCTTTTTCAATAACTGGCACGAAATTAGAGTTACTCAATAAACAATTTTTTGAATTTATTACAAAAAGATGTGTATTTTCGTAAAAAACACACAAATATTTTTTTTTGTCGCAGAAGACAGGAAAAAGTATGCGATTGTTGAATTTTCTGGATTTTACAAAAGCAGTTTTAGAATATAAATATTTGGCACCTAGAATTGAAATGGAGGTAATGCTTGCTTTAATGACTTTTCCAAATTTTTTAATGAATCTTTTAAATTGTTTTGCAAAATCTTCTATGCAATCTGAAATTATAATATCAGTCAGAGGAGAACAAAAAACATTTGTATTTTGGTAAAGAACACAAAAATAGTAAAAGACTGCTTTTTCAATAACTGGCACGGAATTCGAGTTACTTAATAATCAATTTTTTGAATGCATTACAAAAAGATTTGTATTCTGTCGGAAAATACACGAATATTTTTTGGATTTTTTAAAGCAGTTTCCGAATATAAATATTTGACATCTACAATTGAAAAGTAGGTGATTGTTTACTTTAATGACTTTCTCAAATTTTCTAGTGAATGGTTTAAAACTTTTTGCAAAATCTTCTATGCAACCTAAAACTATAATATCAGTCAGAGAACAAAAAACATGTGTATTTTGGTGAAGAACACACAAATAGTTCGAAAATACTTCTTTAATAAGTGGCACAGAATTGGAGTTACATAATAATACATTTTTTGATTTTATTACAAAAAGATGTGTATTTTCGTCAAAAAGCACACAAATGTTTTTTTATGTCGCTTCTCGAGATTGACATATTTGAGGTTATTTTTATCAGTTAGAATGTTTCAAAATTTCACTGAGTCGTAATTTTTACAATTTTGTCTAAATTGATTTTAACTGAATCGGAAGTTTGATATATTTATTGTTATCAAAGTATAATTATCAAAGTCTTCACATTCAGGAAGAGTTCTTTATTCAACTAGAATTTTTGAAGGTTTAATAAAAAAAATGATAGTCGGTGCCTAGACACTACTAATTATAAACGATTTTTATTGGTAAAACAATATCAACAACGTATTTTTAATTTTATACTAAACCTCAGTTTTTACTAAGTTTGAAAGTAATTAGAAAATCATTAGAAAGTAATTTTCGATTTTGTAGATCAAAACTTTGTGTTGCTCATGACAAATTTTTAAACAAAATACCTATTTGAGGCTTTTTCTCATTAAAAAATTTATTTATGCAAGAAATATCACCGTTCAATAATATAATATTGATTGCATCCATAACAATTATAGATGAACCAGATACAAAACCGTTTTTCTTTTCTCGACTATTTTAATTTTTCAATAAGTATTCCAGAAAATTAATCCCATCAAGAAATATATTAAACTGTTCACGTTATACGTAGTAGGTCACAAAAAAGACAATTTTTGAAAGAAATTCCATAAAACATTTTTTCACGGAAATCACTAGAAGAGCATTCAAAAAGCTTAACCTGAAAAATGCGGGATCGTTCAGGGGCGCGTTTTTGAGAAAACTCAAAATGTTTTCGGATCTGATATATCTCGAAAATGGTAGGTTTTTGGAAAAATTTGTAAGGACAAAAAATGTTGAAGGCAATGTTTTCTACAACTTTTTTTATTGAGCCGACCTGTTTCGATGAAAATTGCAATTTATAGATGGCGATAAAGTACCAAAAAAAGCGCTTTCTCGCTTTTTGGCACAGAAAAAAAATTTCAAAGCAAAATTGTCAAAGAAAAAGTTGATCGTCTAAAAAAAACCTAAAAAATTGAAATTGTCAAATAACTGTTTGGTTCTGTAATAAAATACAAATTGGCATGGACGAAGCATTTTTCTTTTCACCAAGCCAAGATTCTATAAAATAATAAACACTCACTCGTATTTTCCATGTTGCACGCTCAACAACAATTATTAGCACATTTTTGTACAGCTCGTTTGATACAAAATTTTAAAAACTTTCTTAACTCACGTTCAAAACTGAAGTCAGCATAGTTTCAGTGTGAAGGAATGATTTATTATGTGCCCACACTAACGTCGCCCTCGTCGGAAAAAATGGGAAATCTACGGTGACTTGTTTGTCACGCTAGAACTCGTGGACGAAAAGTTAGACGAGAAAAGTTTTCATATAAATTTTGTAGGTTTTTTTGCGTAAAACAACTTTTTTATCGACAGTTTTGCGATGGAATTTTTTTTCTGTGCCAAAAAGCGAGAAAACGCTTTTTTTGGTACTCTAGTGCCATCTATTAATCGCACTTTTCATCGCAGCATATCGACACAGCAGAAAAAGCTCTTTCAGCTTAGGCTTTTTGACTGTCTCCTAGCGATTTCCGCAAAGAAATGTTTTATGGTTTTTTTTTCCAAAAAATTCGACTGATTGACTGTACTAGTATGCCATTGATGAAAATCATTCTTAGCGGTTATTTAAAAACAAAGGTACAGATTATATCATTTATACAAGTTACTAGTATAATATTTCCATCAAGAGAATCATAATTGACAATTAGAATTACTTATTCTCATGATTATTAACTTAAAAATCAAAACTTTATTTTTTTAGTACTAAGGATTGAGAGGAATAGGATTCCTTTCATAATACGAGGCTCAGATTCATAATGCATTCATATTTAAACAAAATGAGATTATTCAAAATAATAGTTTATTGTCGAATCATTCATATAGAAGGAACTCAATATGGTACTTATATAATGGATGTAAAATAAGATAATAAAAAAAAATGTGAAAAAGTGCCTAACATGAGCATTTGTTCATAAATTTGTCAATAAAAATCGCAATTATCAATGGATATATTTGATACCTTTTACGATTATTATCAAATTGATTTATGGTAATATTCATTGTGACAACAAATTTGCTAGTAAGAAAAAGCTCGAAATATGTATTTTGTTTATGAAATTCGTTACTATGAATTGCAATATTAAATTGTTAGAATCACAAATTACTTTCTCACGATTCTACCAAGGGTAAGTACGAAATAAAGAAGCTGTCTTTGAGTAAAAAAGCGAAATTGAATATTCATTTTTGAAATTGTTTATAACAGTAATATCATTTTTCGAAATAATCCTCAGCAATTCCAGTTAATGAAGATTTTTCTTACGGAAAACGATACCCGTTGACTATTTGCTCATATTGATTGTTTTTACGAATAGAATTTAACATTGAATGAATGATTTATGTTCTCTAAGTTATATCTACATTAAAAATAATACTTAGCGAGTTAATTTATCTTTTCTAGGGAACAAAACAAAATTCTGAATTCCCTTTCTCCATACTTTGCATTAATTAAATAATTGTGTAGATAAAAAAAAAGGCTACATGATTTTCCCTAGAAATTGAATGTTTACCATTTCTAAAAAGATACTTTCGATTCTGTTAAGAATAATTACGACCAGTGAACTATTTCGGTTCCTAAGTTTACGATTTATCACACTATTCACCGTGATAAGGGTTTCATGGAATAGCCTTCAAAACCCTTCAAATGAAAGCCATTTAATTTATTGTGGCTTTCTAATATTATTATTTGTAAATCTGGAAATGAAAGATACAAGGAAACTTTATAAAAAATCAAAAAAGTCAAAATTCCATTTTCATCGAAAGGCAAAGGTATTTTCCATCCCAGAAATAACATCAGAATCTGGAAAGGATACTCAATTTAGATAATAGGATACTGTCTGAGAGTCATTTCCAATGCATTATCATGAAAATCTAGTAATGCGATTATTTACTCAGAAGTGGTTGCCTCTTCACTATCACACAACAGATGCGTGTTTGCATTATATTATGCATTGCAAAATGGCCTTTTGGGGTCTGTGCATGAGAGATAATATGCTCCCGCCTCACAGAACGTTATCAGTTGCAGGGGTTACGTGGCGCGGAGTTTACAACTGTTGTTTATAGTCAAGCATGTTAGGGTTACAGCACAATGTGCTCGATTAAGCCTATCGTCCTCCTTTAGTGACACACCTCAACTTGCTGATAATAAAGTTAGATTTTTCGAAAATCATTTCTGAATAGAAGTTCCATTTAATAATTTAATCGGATAAAGTTCCGAAAAGCGCTTACCTCCGATTTCTTTGAAACTCTGTATACCGACGTATTTTGAAGCGCTGATCACGAATAT